>DXKC01002007.1:0-12662 GCA_031170775.1 Cymbopogon citratus
TCTGAAATTCTGAGTCCTCACATTGCAGAGATGGACACATCAAGCCCTGCAGCATTTGTCAATGCAGAGATTCTGAAAATGTTTGTTGGGCGAAGAGTGCGCACGGTTGTTCAAGTCCAACGCTACGAAGGTGGAGTGCTTGTCGGGCAGTCCACTGATGGGCATCAGTTGAGTATCAAAAGTGCCATGGACGGCCCTGAATCACACTTTATGGAGGTTTATGGAATTGCTGAAAACAACCAGACCATCCGTGCTGAAGTTTGCACAGATTTTGGTCCCAACTTTGGTGAGATTTTAAATACCTTTGGCCCTTTGATTGCAATAGTATGAACTGTTATATTCTGAGTGCTACTGTACCATGGTTTAGAATTTCCCACATCCAAGCTTGCCAGCTCTTATTTCATTCCATATATCATAAGAAGATTGTAGTATACCCACGCCCTTGATGTACACTAATTTAATTAATAACCATGCAAAATCAGTGGAATTTTGAGTTTCACCCTCCTAACGAGTCATCGGCTACTATTTTGTCCTCCCTTATTGACTTATTGTGTTATTTTGCTTGGCCCCTGACTTTAACCTAGAACATTAAGGAGCAACCAAGCTAGTAAACAAGAAATAATATTTGTCCCCTTCTTTTCTGAACTTGTCAGCCTGTCAGGTAGTGCCTGGGTTTTTCATAATTGGATGAGCAAATATCTGTTTTCCATTTGGTACTTGATCTTATTTTCATCAAAGCAGCCTAGGTGATTTTCCTGTTTACCACAAATTATAGATTATAAGACACCCAGGTGGGGAGACAGAGAGGGGGGGGGGGGGATGAGGGGTAAAAACTGCTGTTAGTATCTGGACATTTAGGAATTGGATTTATATTTAGATGTTGGGCGCTCCTCCACATTTACATGGTTTTGTTCTATCCCCAGATGGCTATAAGTATGCCTCTGAGATCAACATGATCTTAGAATGTGTTTCAGGATGAGGAACATGTTATCAGGCAGGGACTTTAATCATGCTAGCCTCCGTTGACAATGAGAGGAGCTTATTATGGCTTAAAGTTGTGTAGATATATTCTTTTTACACTTGGGATACAGATAAATTTCTTGGACTTGGTTAGGCCTCTCTTCTATGCTGTGCCTTGCAGCGCAGCTTTAATTACACAGCATCCATACTTATTTACCCCTATATCCATAACACTGTTGATTTTTTTCACCATGTTTATCTCGTAGATCCCAAGCCTTTTGATCAGTTGTGCAAGCTGGCTAGTGACAAGTTCAAGCACATGTTCCTGTAGAGGCGATCATCACATGGAGGACCCTCGGCCAACCGAAGCTTGTTTGATTTGCCCTGTTACTTGTCAGTACTGGACTCCTATTAGTATGTATTAATCTAAGCAACATAAGACTACGAAGACAAGCAAAATATATCATGTAGGTGAAGCACGTATGGTCTTTTCTACTTTTAGGCAATCCAAACCTAAGCTTGTCAGAGCAGAGGGCAAATAAGTATGGATGCTGTGTAATTAAAGCTTGTCTTCGGAGGCTAGCATGATTGTCTTTTCTACTTTTAGGCAATCCAAACCTAAGCTTGTCAAAGCTTCACTTGCATTTGGACCCTGAGAAGTTGCTACAATGGCCATGCAGCTTGATGAGAGGAAAAAAAAATTCTAATATGCCCCGTTTGAAAATTCAAGCTTTGATTTCATGTCTGGAAGATCCACCCTAGTCAACCTGAAACCCTATGTTCAGTTCTTTATTGGGTTTAAGGCTTGAGATTTAAATTTTTTGTGTGCATGATTCTGCAAATGCATATCTGAATCTACTGCCATGATGGATACTTGGTAGCAGGCAGCAGGCTATATGCTGGTGAAGCTTTGCCTGGTTGTTGGCGGTTTTGTTGCGACTTCAAGAGCATTGTTTGGACAGCGCAGAGATCATGGCTGCTAGTGACTAGTGTTAGCTAGTTTGGTGTGGAGAGAACTGCGACAGCATTTTTCTCAAACATACTTTCAGATGTGAATCTTTGACCTGACCGTAACAAGAACAAATTCAAGAGACAGAACAAAAATGTCTCTTTTTTTCTCTGTAGCTAAACTGTAGTCCAGTAATGGGATATTTTTCTCTGAAATGTTTAAAGAAATGCCCAGATTCCCAGACGAAATCCACCAAAATACTTCGCAGAAAGTTGGCGAAGGCAATTATAATGGCTTGACGACGTTCAGGTTGTGCTTTCACTTTGCCTTTTCTTGACTACACAAAATGAAGTTTGGAACTGGTTTAATAATTGATTATAGAGAATTAGAGATGAGTTTCTGAACCTTTCTCCTCCAAGTTTCTACTACTCTCTGCTCGCCATTTGTTGGATGGGTGCTAGTCTAAGCTATTAGATAAGGCAACGGATAAAGTGCAAACCAAGCACTCCTTGCAAACTATGAAAACTAACTGCGGGAGGAGGGATTTGCAAAAGTGTGATTAAAACCGTTGCACGGAGTGGTTGGTTTGCACGATCCGTTGCCAGGTAATTCAGTAGTATCATTTGTATCATTGTATAACAAGTTAAGCTCAAAGTTGCTATACATATGTTATCTCGCTTAATTACCAACGAATCAATCAGTTAAGGGCTCTAAATTATTTTTTCATCAAATAAAAAAAACAAGAACAAATGAAATTTCGTAGGGGTCACCAAATTTCGTAGGACAAATATAGGGCAGTAGCATTTGTTCCCATTAAAATGAAGGAAACAAAAAAACACTAATGCTCCATATATACCATGAAAGAGAACAAACTTTGAAGTTTCAATACTTGTTTTTTTCTGTCTCATCATAATAGATAAGCAGA
The DNA here is from genome assembly GCA_031170775.1 of Cymbopogon citratus. Classification (NCBI taxonomy): domain Eukaryota; kingdom Viridiplantae; phylum Streptophyta; class Magnoliopsida; order Poales; family Poaceae; genus Cymbopogon; species Cymbopogon citratus. The sequence continues at coordinate 2,835 of DXKC01002007.1, forward strand.
CAAGCACTGTAGTTGAATCTAATCATTTTCCTGGAAACTCTGCAATTTCTTAGAAAATGCCGTGGAATGAGGCATAATTATGGCATGATTTCTGGCCTAAACATCTCTCTCCCTCTCCTTCATGTGCGACGTGCAGCGTGTGGCCCTCCTCCAAGCCATCAGCCTCAACGTTGAGATCAGAGATGGGACAAAGACGGTGAAGTAACGGAACAATCCAATTGTTCAATAAAAAAACGGAATAATCCAATTCTTTAAGTTTTAGTGCGACCGGGTGCCCATGCCAGCGAATGGCCATCTCAATAAAGGTCATACATTTAACCAATAAAATAAAATAAAAATAAAGGTCTTTAAAAACTGAAACCAACCAGAAGCCATGGCATATGATCCGTCCATTGTCCACAAAAGAACCCAACCTCATAGTCCAGAATCTAAAACGGAATAAAATGATCGCAAACAAATATCCAATATCCATACACTCCTAGCAATTTTATGACTGAGTTCCAACACCGGCAGCTTCCATCCCCAGGGGACGGGGAGCATAGTCCAGAGATGGCTGAGGTCGATGCCGGTGAAATGAAACTAGGTGAGATCAATGTCGACACGATCTGGGTCCGGCCTAGTTCTGTGTCCCTCAGCAAGCTTGGCACCAAGCTGCCCCTTGCTACCTGCGCCAAGGGAGTAGAGCCTGCCGGATTCGGCGAGGACGAACGTATGAGAGCAATCTTTACTGTGATAGTTTTGGTCAACCCAGTCCCAGGTGTTGGTAGCGCTAATCTGCATAACCTTTTCATCCAGGGCAACAATCCGAGTGGCTAGCTTGGGAATCCCGTTGTGCTCCTGAAACCACGAGAGATAAAACGGCAAAGTCAGGAATTCGAAACTATATATATAAACGAGTTACTGATCGTTGCTGTGGGTTTAATTTTCTGGCTTTGTCCGAGACTAGAGTGCAAGGAAGAAGAAGATGATGATCAAACCTCAACACCGAGATTATACGAAAGATCGCTCCCAAAGGAGTAGACATTGCCATTATCTGCGACGACGAAGGTGGAGTCATAGCCAGCTGAGATATACCTAGCCTTCACCGACCCCAAGTCGTCTGCTGCCACTGCTGTGGGGAGGTCAACATATCCTTTTCCATCATCATTGTATCCCAGACAGCCACAGCGGTGCCACCCCCAGGTGAACACACGTCCGTCATTTGCCAGAAGTGCACAATGGAAAGCGCCTGCTGAAACCGACAGTGGTTTTACATTCGATGTCTGGAAATGTTCGATCATCGTTGGTATCGTCAGGTTCTTCGTGCATCCATGCCCAAGCTTGCCTCCTTGACCGCACCCTAATGAGTAGACCGACCTGCAAATTGATACAAAAAAAAAACTTATTGCAAGAAAAACAAATGCTCGTAAATATATATATATATATAAATATATGAACGGTGATGCTTGCATGAATGAAAACTGGTAAGAAAGGAATCTAACATTTCGGTCTTTTGGTAGACCAACATAAGGATATAGCAATTGCCAGCAGCAATCTGCACAACAGGAGCATCCTCAAGCGGTATAGAGAGAAGGCGAGGCTCGAGATCAGAACAGTTTGAAGCATGCCCAAGCCTCTCACCACGCCCCCAACAGAAGGTATAAACCTGACCCTCTCTAGACAGAACTGCAGAGAAGTAGCCTCCAATAGATGCTTGGACTACAAATATGTCTTTCAGTGACTCCACAACCTTAGGGCTGCTGGTATAATCACCAGTAAATCCTAAACCCGCGAAACTATCCTGTCCAAACGCATACACGCTTCCTGTGTCACTCACGAGCATTGTCCGCCTCGAGCCGACTGCGGCATGTGTGATTCTAATGCCCTGCAGAGACCTACAATAAGGTATGGTTAGAGAGTTGTGACATTGTGCTTGTGCATATAATTTTAGAACCAACATAAGTTACCTTACCTAATAAGGCACGGTTCACATTGTTCTTCTGTATTTCCAAGCCCAAGCTGCCCCGAAGAATTTGCGCCGAATGAGTACACATCCCCCTTCGATGTGACAACGATGCTGTGCCCTGGTCCAGCAACAACCTGGGATTTCCCACGGTGGTAATTCTTCTCACCGATCAACAAGTACCTAAGGACGAGCTTCCAAGAGCCTCCACACCGCTGCTTCAGCCTTTCTTTTTCCTCATTGTTCATTGACTTAAAGATGGCCTTTTGGCAACAAGTATCATATGCTGCAACTTCTGAGAGAGACAACGTGGCTTCTGGTTCAATATCCGCCTTCCTTTTGAAGAACGTACATGTAGCCTGAACAACATTACATTATATCTTGATTGTCACAGACATGATAAGAAGCATTTTCAATCAAAATATAGAACACATTTTATATATGGTTGTGCAAATTAAACTTGCCTCCAAAGCAGCCAAATCCTTAGGTTCCAGCCCGTAGTATGAGAGCACATGGAGGAGAATGGACGGGGGGATTTGGTCCAATGATAGACAAGATTGGAGGGCGGTCTCATTCACAATGCCGTGGGCCTTTTTAACCACGGAGGCTTTCCTGTCTGTGGCATCCATTGGGAACCTGCACTTCGCGACCTTGAGGTGCCGTAGTTGTGAGTTCAAAACCTTCTTCAAGGACAGTAGCCGCTGGGGGGAAAAAGAAAACAAATCATCACATAATCTGGATAGATATACGGAAATAATATAATGTACCAATGATGTTTATACTCATGGATTTCAAACTGTAGTCAAATGCGTTTTTTCTATACTAAACTATTAGTCACGCAAGAGTATTGTTGCTTATACGAAGTTACAAATCAGAGCTGTTAATGAGTAAGAGAACAATTAGTAATAAATGACATTGAGGTCAGATCTTATTCAGCAATTCTGAAGATGGAATAGATGAAGCACAAGATCATAAATCAGCATTGGTGTTCAAGAACCCCCACCCCCAAAAAAATCAAGCAAATCAAGTGAAGCACTTGTGCACAATGCGTCGATCAATACTAGCTACTACCTACCATTACCAACAAAAACTGCAAGGTAAGTATACATGTTAGCTTCTTTTTTCCCCCTAAATAAGCGCATATACATGCATGCTTAATTCAAAGGAAGGAAAGGCACCACCATATATATATTGATCAACGAACAAGTGCCAACATGATCTTCACAAGATCAATTACATCTATATGATCAATGAACAAGTGGCAACATGATCTTCACACGATCAATATCCAAAAGACCAAAACTACCACACTTACAGTTAAGAATCATCAAATAAGAAGGTGATTAAGAAGGGATATCATCTAATCTAATATATACTCCTGCTAATAATGGTCCTTTCACTAAATTACCGCACCCAAAACCCCAATCCACGTAACACAGTTTACCATTCGTCAACACAACAACTGAAGAGAGACTCTTGTGCATTGAAGACTCGTAAACAGATTGCAAAACAAATAAAAGCTGGCTGCCTGCTGATCGATCCAAATTATTAGCAGGTAGCTTGGTGAGGTCTGGACACACCTGGTGCATGTCGATCACTAGCCGCCGGCGAAGTACACGATGACGACCTCGCCGCCAGTGTAAAGGGAGAGGAGGAGGTCCGGGACGGCGTAGTTGTTTGTTTGGATTCTTCGTTTTATATATAGTGCGTATATTATTTTTTTAATAAAAATCCAGACTGCGTAGTTGTTTGTTTGGATTCTTCGTTATATATAGTATATACGTATATTATTTTTAATAAAAATCCTGTCCCCCGGCTCCCTTCCATTCCGTGTCCTCCGCTCGCCGCCGACAGGTGGGCCTCACGCCCTCGCCGCAGGCTGCAGCTAGCCGTGTGCGCATGCACGTCGCCCGTTTCGCCGGTTGCATCGGCGGTCGCGTCCTGCCCCGGCGCTGCCTGAGTGGCCGTCTCGAGAATCGGGTCCTCGCCGACGGCCGACCGCTCACAACTCAGTCATCCATCGTACCGCAGATTTGCAGAGCAACTCAACAAGTAGACTGGCTTCATCAAATCGAGTTCGAGTGTGTTTCAAAATTTGGCAACAAGTTAAGAGGACAAATCGGGCTTCGACAATGTAAAATGTTTTACGGGAAAAAAATACACATGCAATATGCAATGTAAACGAAACTGAATAGGAGAAAATAACAGAAACCATCAGCACACATCTCATAGCAAAATGCTTTTATTCTTTTAACTCTCAAAAGTACCCTCCCAGACCAGACCAATATACATCTCATAACAAAATGCTTTTATTCTTTTAACTCTCAAAAGTACCCTCCCATACCAGACCAATAGAACACTATCTCAACTCAAGGGACACCACATCCATCCTACAATCCTCTAGTATTCGGTAACATAAGTAAACTAGGAACAGAAAAACTTTGGTATGGAGCTAATGACATCATGGGGTACAAATGTACATATAGGGAGAATATAGCCAGTGGTGGAAGCTCAGGGAATGGAGGTGAACGTTGGCAGCAGCCAGCCACGCTCTGTTGCGAGCTCCACATACTCTCCAAACTTCTCCCGAGCATTTGGGATGTCAAGGATCAGATCATCAAGGCCTTCCTTGACACGGGCAAATCCTTTTGTCATCTGGTTAATGGTTATCAACCCCTCGCCGAAGCACTCCTGCAGCAGGGCTAAGATACTGGTGTCATTCTGCTTCTCCATCGCCATGACTAGTGCCTTCTTCACCACCTCATGGTTGAAGAAGGGCATCCCAAGGTCACGGATGCATCTGCAGGCTTCTCCCAGGTCACCACCCGTGTTGTATTCCTCCAAGAGCTTAGTGATCTTGTCCTTAGCATCTTCCACAGCCCATCCAGTGCCACCACCCCAGCACCGCAGTATCCGCTCACCAGAGTGGCGAGCTGACAGTAAGGCACGGGCCATCTGGACAGTTTGGCGACCACTGCTATTCGGACGAAGCTTATTGCTGATTTCATCCAAATTCAGAGGATTTAATACTTCATCAATCACTGCCCTAGCTAAAAAGAGAGCAAGTTCACTTGGAGCATCCACAACGTCAAGGGCAGTGTCTTCTGCTGACTGCAAGAGCATTACAAAACCCTTTATGATGTCTTCAGTTGAAAACAATTCTAATCTCAGTGAAGAAAGGAGTACAGAGGCCATCTCCTTCTCTCTACTCTTCCTGTCCATAGCAAGCGTGACAAGCTTCTTGAGAAAAATGGGGTTGAATTCTGGAGCAGAGAGCTCTTCAAGGCTTCGAATAAGTTCTGGGACGTCATCTGAGAGAAAATACTCATGAATTATATTGCCAGATTCTTGTTTAAAATGCTTCACCTTCTCAGCACTTGTATTTTGCATTTCTTCGGCGGGGACAACAGATTTACCAAAAGAAGCATCAAGCCATCCTTCAGATATAGCTGTTGAAACCAGCTTGTCAAAAAGGGCTTTAGCAGAAGGAATATCAAGACTCAGGTCATCAACACCCTCAGCTAATCGAGAAAACCCCTTTGAGATCTGATTAGAACTGATCAAGCAACCTGCAGCGGCCTCCTTCAATAACTTGAGGATTAATGGCTGCGAGGATATGTTCTCCATACCAAAGATGAGAGCACGTTTCACAACCTCATGATGGAAAAACGGAAGGTTCAGCTCCCTTATACACCTAAAGGCTTCATCAATGTCTCCACTCTCAATATACTCTCTCAGAATATTCTGAATCCTCCTTTTTGCTTCTTCCACAGTAAAGTATGTGCTTCCACCCCATTTGCGTTCAACTAACTCTGCATGGTGGGGAGCTGACAAATAGCTCTTTTCAACAACCTGCAGAACTCGAATTCCCTTGCAAAACTCTGGAAGTAGTGCTCTTGCTCGGGTGAGGAAAACAGGAGGCAAAATTTCATCAACAACAGCCCGTGCAATAAATAGAGCCAAGACATCAGTGGCATCTGGTATATCAACAGTCAAATCTTCTGTAGACTCCAGAAGCATCATAAAACCTTCACTGATTGTGTTGGAGCTTAGTAGATCAACATACAAAGCAGATAACAGAATTGATGCCATTTCTTTTTCTTTGTCATGACGATCCATTGCCATAGATATGAGCTTCTTGACAAAGTAATGCTGAAATTGGTCAGACCCAAGATCCCTTAGCTCGGAAGCTGCCAATTCCACATCTCCTGTACTAAAATACTCCTCAATTATTGGAACTACAAGCTTTCTATAGTCATCTAATGTACCAGGAATCTGCATTTACAGTGATAAAGAGCATTGTCAAATAGTACCATATAAACAAAGAATAAATAAAAGCAGCATCATGGAGTGTATATCGAACCTTGCTATTCCCATTAACTAGTTTTTTCAACTCTTGGGATGGTAAAGAATCTACACCTTCATGATTGCCTTGTTCAGTTTTCCCACCAACACCATCTGAAATAAAAACCATGGAGTTAGGTGATACCAATACGAATCATTGATTGAAGTAAAGTGAACAACAAGAAACTACCTCCTTCAAAAGTATTGCATGTAGTCCATCCACATTTAAAAATTACATAACCAGTTCATCAATACCACTTCTAACATACCTCACACATAACCAGTTCATCAACATCACTTATATATATAGATAGCCAGGTTTTATGTGCTCTCAACTATAATTTTTTAGTAACATCTTGCTCTACTTATTTTCTGTCAAGACATGCTGCAGGTTAAATACAAGTATCGAGCCTTACTGATCATCGCAATTTGTATTGCGATAGCAAATAAATGATTCTCCATTGCCATGTTCACAAATTCATACTGCAAAGCACTTCTAATGTCGCAAACATGTAATTAAAAAACATGCAGATGGCTAATAAAACATGCCAAAACAGGGCATTGAAATGCCAAGTTAGACATGGCTTGCTAGGAGCCTAAAAGTTTGGCATTCATAATGAACAGTTAAGTATTGCCTAGACAGCCACAAACTGAACATGATATTTAAGAAATACATACAAACATGCCACTGAAACAACGACCAATCAAAATTTTAAAGGAGCATATCACATAAATTTCATTCAGAGACCACAAGGGGTCATCCTTTTACAGAAAAAAAAAAGATCAGAAGGCCACATACTTGGGGTTTATACCTATGGCAGCTTTGAAATGCCAAGATGAAACCCCTAGTGGCATGGAAAAAATGTTCTAAACCAAAAAGAAAAGGTGGTCTGGGCATCAATAACCTCAAAACTCAAAACTCTGCCTTCTTGCTTAAACACCTAGACAAATTTTACAACAAGAGGGAGGTTCCCTGGGAGAAATTAATGTGGCATGCACATTATTCTAGTGGGCAGATCCCTCATGCTGCAACTAAAAAAGGATCATATCTTAAAGCTCTGTGACCTCTTCAGAGGTATTACAAACTGCAGCATTGGAGATGGATCTACTGTCCTATTTTGGTCTGACCTATGGATTGGCAATGTAATGCAAATCAAGTTTCCCAGACTTTCCTCTTTTGCAAGGAACAAAAAGATCTCAGTTTCACAATTTTTGACAAACAACAATCTGGACCAATTTCATCTCCCACTATCAGAACAAGCTTATCAAGAATATCAAAACCTCCAGGGTTATATTCAGACTATCCAAGTTCAGCCGGACACAAAAGATTCATGGCATTACATCTGGGAGACCAACAGATACACATCCTCAAAATTCTGCAACCTCCCTTGTAGGAATATTCAGTCACCCCCACCCTTTATTTGGATTTGGGACTCTAAATGTTGCAACAAGCTCAGAGTCCTTTCATGGCTACTTCTTATGGATAGGCTGAACACAAGGAACATCCTAAAGAGAAAGAAGCATAAGCTAGAATGCAACAACTACAATTGCGTCCTATGCAACAACAACCTATGCAACAACAACGTTGAAGAAACTGCCTTCCACTTGTTCTTTAGCTGTCCCTTCAATCAAGCCTGTTGGCGGCTCTTAGGAATTCAGTGGGACTTTGCAGGAGATTTTTTTTTTTCAAATGATGAGACAGGCAAAACAGCAGTTACAACACTTTCTTTATGGAGATATTCATCATTGCTGCTTGGCAGATTTGGAAGCAAAGAAACAACTTCATCTTTGACAGGGGCCACCCTTCACTGGAGTCATGGAAGCACCCTTTCTGAGAAGAGGCCAGATTGCAGGCTTATAGATTTAGTGAAAACAAACAGCATGAGTTCCTACTCTGTATAGATTCCCTCTCCTAGTTTTGCAGGTCTCCTTGCGTGCTTTGGCTGGCTTGGGTGAAGTCTCCGTTTTGTATAGTGTTGGGGCCTCCCCTGCTGTATTTACGCTAAAAAAACAAATATCTATTGATTGTGAAACAACGAAACTACCAAAAGCATAATAATTGCTGGCCCACAGCACCAATTAGAAGAAGGAAATTGATACTACACAGTGTTTTGACCCTTTCAGTCAATTAAAAATATGTCATCAGTAGCGATACAAGCTTAGTCGGCTTCAAGCTCAAGCTTAAGCCACTCCAAAGATCATGACACAATCAATCATTGAGTATTTGGGCAGTATTAAAAACCTGACCGATGAGTTACCAAATGCACAGAATATTTCCCAAGGAAACAGGAGCGCTTTTTCAGGCAACAGCCAGCCGTTTTTATCCCACCACATGCACAAAGCCACAACCACAAGCACGAGACTTCTCTACCTCCCTCCCTCCCTCTCCCCACACACACATGGGTTCCGGCAACCCTCCCTCCCTCCCTCATCTTCCCCAACTCTGGCAGGCTTAGAAAAGAAGGGGTTTGGGGGAGGAAGGCCCAGCCAGGTGGAGGGATGGTGGGAGGGCGGTTTAGGAGCCCTGGCAGCGGTGGAGGCAGTCGGGCCAGGGCAGGGCGGGGCACCATGCCAATGGCGGAGGGGGGACCAGGCGCGCTAGGGTTTCACCGGTGGGACCGCGGGAGGAAGAAGAGCAGTCCGCGTGCGGGGATGTGCAGAGCGGCCAGCCGTGCGGCTGGCCTAGGCCATCCGTTAGCAGCCCCCTTAACTTTGGACTTCTGAAGAACAAGGATTTTGCTTCATAACGAAGTCAGGGATACAATTATTTCGGGCAAGTGCATGAGAGCCTAGAATCACTAGAAACCATAGTCAGGAAACTCTAGTGTCATGAAACAAACAAGAATCAAACACAGGTTATTTTCCCACCACACAAACAGCAATGTTAAACCAATACAACAAAACAAAACACAGCTAAAAACACAATCTTAGGTCACTGGCATTCATGCTATGCTGAAATATACCCACCAGCAGACAAGCCATTTGCAGGCATAGCAACATGAATTGGGCAACCCTAGGGCCAAGATCCCTCGCCTCTATTATGGCCAGTGCTTACCATAGGGGAGAGCAGCCTCTACGGGCCAAAAAGTGACGCAACAACGGAGAATAAAACCTTTACAGTCAAGTTCAGTCTCTACAGCGACTCTAAACATTAATTTGGCTACAGTAACATTTCATAACACAATCGGTGCTGTGGAAAGGGAAAGATGTACTCGTACGGATGAAGAGCGGTAACCTTTCTTAGTGGGGTGATGATGCGGGAGGTGTCTGACGGCGATCCCGCCGTCCGCCGGCGCGCCCCCGCCGGTGGCCACCCGCAGGTGCCCCTCCGCAAGCATCCTTGTCGGCGACATGGCCCCTTCCTCCGCCGCCATCTCCCTCTGCGCCCCTCCTCCTCCTCCTCCGCACGCCCTGTCACACGCACACAGCACAGCGCGTCAGCGCGACACCGGAACCCACAAATCACCAACGAACAGAATCGAGCGAAGATCGAATCCGAAAGCTGCGAGCGCAGGACGATCCGGGACGGGCGGGCGCCGGTC
>DXKC01002008.1:0-12697 GCA_031170775.1 Cymbopogon citratus
TGTGAGTGCTGCTAGGGCCAAAATCCAAGAATAATCATATGATTAATTATCTGCATGGAACTGAGCTAGTCAAGTTCAGTCGTGTCGTTTTGTTTTATCTCACCCTCGTTGTAGTGTGAGATTACCTTTTTTATAAAGATGTGAGATTACTTAGCCCTAGAACCAATGAAGAATCATTTTAAGTTGACAGCCCGCCATAAATTGGTGTGTTTCCTTGCTGACAATAAACTCATTATTATGGGAGAGTCCTGTACCTTTCAGTCTGACTGATCTAGCACACAATGGAAAGAAATGATGGGGAAGTAAAGTGTAAATTCCATTATGTCAGTAAACTAAGATTCAATGCTCAGTCAGCTTTTTCACTAGCCAACCCACTGAGACTCCAAAGATTCCAGAAAAGCAGTAAAATAATCGGCTTGACTCTCAGGAATGAAAGCCTCTGTTCAGAGTCACCGGAGTTATTGGTCGTTGATTCAGCTAGCCGACGCAGCATGCATGCCATGGTTCTCATATCTTCGAATCATTGCGTATGATCTATCTGCTAGGTGGCCTTGGCTTAAGGACTTCCAATGAGTAAGACTTCAAGCAATTGTTCCATAACTTTCTGAATAAAACTTGTTTCATATTTCAATACCAAGCGGGTCCAGATGCAGCTCGAACACTTTTTCAGGATGGTGAATTGGTGATAGGATAAAAATATCTAACCACTACACCTTACTATTTCTAATCGAACATTTTTTTTGGTCTCCACATCAATCATTGTATTAATTGCTAAAATAATAGGAGAGAACGCTATGTTATCAAAACGAATTTTAAATTACTAGCCTTGCTATTGAGAATTTGAGATTATACCCTATTGAGAATTATAATAACCTGGTTATGATCCGAACAAGACGCAATTGTCAAACACCTCATTGCCCTCAACTTTATAGAATTTAGCACCGAAAAGCAAGATTATATATCTAGGCACTACATAAACATAGTCACAAAACTAAATTTCTTTAGATGAAGAATTTTTAATCATCCTATATATAAGGGCACTTAGGACATGTTTGGATTATTGAAGCTTCCTAGGCAATAGATAGTGGCTTCAAAATCAGATGCCTTTCTGCGATTAGATAACAATCCCTCAAGCTCGGCTAGGCAATTTCTTCAGGATTTGATCCAAACAGACCCTCAATCAATCATCTGAGATAGTATGTGTATGGTGATCTTCGACAGAAGGTGTCCAATGTAATATTGTCTGGCACTAAATGTGTTAGGAATTATATTTATAGAAGAGAGGATGTCTAGCACTACATTAATACATAGTAGTATACAGAGCTGTTATGGGAACTTGAAATAGACCCCATTCTGATGCCATTTTTTCCTCCTCCAACGAATCAAAACTGGAGGAAGCCACCTAGGCGAACCGAAGCAGAGACTTGAACAAGGGTGGTGTACTGAAAGGCGGCAACCTGCATCCTATAGAACAGGCGTCCAAGTGAACTTGGTCAAAGACCATCCCATTCCGCACTTGAGAAATTGTCTAGTATCTATCGACGTGCCATTTTCTGGACCAACAACCCTGAATACACTACAGCTACAGCGAACACAGCTGAATTCCTGAACAGTGACAGAGTGACTCCACCATGTTTGGCCACAGCTCCCACAACTTGTCTGGAATTATGGTTCCATCCAGTGAGTGACTCGACACTCGACTACTACTTGAGGATCCGACAGCAACGCCGAACCACTTCAAGTATCAGAACACGCATCAGCATTCAGCACCAGCACCAGGTCCCGCCTCCCGCCGGCCGTATCAGTTGGGTGCCGTCCTCGTCGATCCTCAAGGGGCAGCAACATATATGAGGAAAGGATCCAAATTCCAAAAGCACGGCGCAAGTGCCCCGTCGCATATGTTCGCAGCATGTCAGCCAAGTGGCCGGAATCGGAGATCCCACTACCCGTCTCCACTCCACTCGGGCCCGGTCCTTCCTCGTGGCATCCACCATCGCGCGCGGTCGTTCCGTACGAGGAAATTCATGCGGCCGGAAGAATCTTTCGGCGGATGAGTTGCATTGCAGCGTGACACGGCTCGCCGTCCCGGTGAGAGATTCCCCGAGAACTTGGTGCTCCTGCCGCCGATAAGTTCGGGGCTGAACGTGGATTCCAGGGATCGGCGTGAATGCTCGCTTGTGTTGTGCAGACGATCCGAACTTCTAATCTTTGAGGACAGTGAGAGGCTGCTTTGAGAGGATATGCATGCATCATCGGATCGGGGTCGTAGTCTACTCTACTGCCAACTCGCTTGCACAAGTTGTGACGGAACAAACGCCGGAGAGGTGATGTGGTGTCGCTGCCAGAATAATGAGCGAACAGTTGAGTTCGTGGCATTGCGTGAATGTCGTCAGTACCCATTGGGAAATGGGTGGGAGGGTATCAGTATCAGAGGTGGGAGACAGGTTCCAACTTCCAAGGGTTGTGGAAGCGAAGTCACCTCCGGATAGAGAAAGAATCCCTACCTGGTTCAGTAGTTCATCACTCATCAGCATTGCATAACGATCGCCTTTATTTTTGCATCAGACGCAGTGCTGGCTGCCAATGCTTCCACCGGAGAAAAAAAACGCATAACAAACATCAGTTTGATGACGATTACCATAGGTTCAGCTTTGTGTTTGTCAAGTTCCTACTGGATGGATGCAGAGATACTAAGGGCGAAGCTAATCACCAAAATTATTGTACGACGATTTGGGTGAAAAAGATCTCAAAAATGCATGTACCTAACATGGCAATTGGCGCTTCATGTTTGAGTCACTCGTACTGCAGAACAAGCCAAATTTGTAGTTAATTTTGTTGTTCACTCTGTTTGCTTCGCCAAATCATAATATATCTGCGGAGAAATCCTTCTGGGCCCTTAACCAAATATCTCACCAACTATTGGACGGAGCGTCCATGTGACACTCGTGTGCGTCGCTCGTGGTGTATAGTTTCGAAAGCGTCGTGTTATACGTGTTCGATCTGATGCTCTTTTTGTAGTTAGCATGCATACAAACCTAAAGGATCAGGACTTGATGGTGATTTGATACGAACAGTTGATGGTCTTCAGCAGAAGATCATGTAGTTCTTACTTAGCAGTCATGATGGGTTACTTATAATCATGTAATTGAGGAGTGGAGTCCTAGCCAGTAGTTGAGATGTTGAATAGGTGAGTGTTAAAGTGCTGTCATTTTCAATCTTTTTCAGTTTCAATTTGAGGGGGCTTTCAAGTTGCTAGAGTAAAATTCAATACGGTAGCAAAACAGTCGGCTCCGCCGTGTATATATGTGTAAGACCCTTAAATAAAACCAAGATATATATATCAAATTGTTCGTTTTTTTTCTCGAATACGCAAAAGGTTTGTGTATCTTTGCAATTAAGTAGAAAAAGTTTTATAGTAGGCGTCAAGGCGCGAGGGCCGGGAGTTTATGGTAAAACATGAACGCAGGTGATACGCTTGATGATATTGAGTATTTGGCTGCAAGTCGGTTTATTTGGAGCCTGCCAAATTTCCGTCTGCCCGTCCGTGTGAGACTGGGCTCATCGTTATCTGCCCATCCGAGTTGCTCATTTGGCCATCCAAACACGCGCAATCCTCCTCCATGAGACCGTGATCGTCTCTCATTCTCATCTGATCTGAAATGATACGGTTGGCAGTTTCTTTTTTTGTTCCATTGCTTACGCACTCACTAAATGATAAGATAAATAATAAAGAGAAAAAAACTATCGTAAAGCATATCGGCACGCCTGTCCCGTTTTTGTGCCACTCCCGTTCCAATCGAGCTGCTTGTTTGACTTGTGGATCGCCATATAATGAAACATTTTTGCTAGACGATGACTGGACGAGGCGATCGATCGATCGAGAGCACCTGACTCTGTAGAATACGTGCGTAATTCAAATCAGGATAACCATGCGACGCGGCGACGCGCCTTCCGTGCTTATCCCGGTTAGGTGACCAACGGACCTGGCTTGGTCTACTGCTACTGCTACATGTCGCACAGGTGCTCCGTGACCGTCCTGTCCAACTACCAAAACATCCAGATTTGACTTCGGTGTTCTGACTTCTTCGCAGTGGTGCCTGGTGGGCTACAACTTCACGCCGTACGTTATGGTCATGGCTTGCTAAAAATAGCAAACTATTCTAGCTTATTTCATTGTTGAGCGCTGCTAAAGAGAAGAATTTTCTGATCCAGCCTTGATTAATTATAAAAAAGTTTGTGTTCACTTTGCAAAAATATCCCGAGAGAAAAAAACCACGCTTGTGGGTCTTGATTTGCCAAGCTCGTGGAGATTACCGTGCTCTCGGAACCGACGCCGGACAGGTTGGAGGAGGCTTCCTCCTATCCTGGTGGGGTAGATGGAGACGTCGTTGGCACAGTGCAAGAGGAAAGGGGCAGAGACCCTCTTCGTATTGGTGGCGTTGAAGATTTGGAAGGAGCGTAGTACGAAATGCTTTAGGGACGCGTCGGCCACTCCGGGCCAGGTACTTGCCACCATCAAGCAAGCCGTGGATCATTGGACCAAATCGGGAGCTTGCCAGCTAGGTGGTCTAGTGTGTGAGTATTCGCCTTATAGGAGTAGAGCGGGGAGGCAGAGCCAAAATGTAAGACCAGACCCTCCAAATTTGCGGCACGACGTGTTGTAAACAAAAATCTCTCTTCTTAATTCAAATATGTGTAAACCTTTGGCGTATCCGAGAAAAAATATTAGATTTGGTACAAGGCATCCGGCAAGGAAAACATGCAAATTAAGATATGCAGAAGCACCCCGAAAGAAAGAAAAAGAAAAAAAAAACAAGATGCTGCGCCTTGAGTGTCCACTTGAACGACGAATGGATGACTGCCACGTTAGTTTTGTTTAATTGAAACCGTTGCGACTACTTCGGTAGCCCAACACGAGACTTTGGCGAGCGTTCAGCGTCCCAAGTATAAATACCACCCCTGTCCATCCCATCTCTCACCATCGGCCTCACACGTCGCGCCACTCCTGTCACGTAACACGAAACCAAACTAGGCCGTGTCAGAGAAGCAAACACAGAGGGACACAGATGGCGTTCCACAGAACAATGGCACGGTGCCTCTGTGCAGGCAAAAGCGCGGCCGCTAGCGGCGCCGGCGCCGGCGCTGCCATTCCAAAGCCTCTCGCACCCCATCCCCCGGCACGGCGGTCTCTGCCGGCCGTGGACGACTGCCCGACGCTGGCATTCCTGCGGCCGAAGCCCACCGCGGTCGGGTACACCACGGCGACCGTCCCGCTCCCGGCGCACTGCTTCCCGGCCCTCCCCGTCGGCGACCACCTCTTCCACCGCCTCCAGCTTGACGGGCTCATACCTCCCGTGAGCACAACACCGCGGCCGCCGCCGCCGCCGCCGACGCCGGAGCATCATGCGGGCGTAATGACGGTGGAGCAGGCGAGGAAGGTGGCGCGGGCGGCCGAGATGGAGGTGGCGCGGGCCAGGCTGAGGTCCAACGCCCAGAGCGTCGTGTCCGGGTCCGAATTCGCCGCGCTCTGCGTCGACATTGCCGGCGGCGTCGAGGGCGGCCGCAGGCTCGGCCGTGCGCTCGACGAGTCCGGCGGCGTCATCGTCCTCGGCGACGCCGTCTTCCTCCGCCCCGACATGGTAGCCAAGGCCATCGGGAGCATCATCCTCCCCGGGAAACAGCAGCAGGCGCCGCGCGCCGGGGGCGAGGCGGCGCGCAATAAGCGGGAGCTGGAGGCCATGGAGGCGGAGAAGGCGTCGATCGACGCGGACGCGGCGGCGGCGGTGCGGCGCGAGCTGTGGTGCGGGCTGGCGCTGGCGGCGACGCAGACGCTGGGGCTCATGCGGCTCACCTTCTGGGAGCTGTCGTGGGACGTCATGGAGCCGATTTGCTTCTACCTCACGTCCTTCTACTTCATGTCCGGCTACGCCTTCTTCATGCGCACCGCCACGGAGCCCTCCTTCGAAGGCCTCTTCCGCAGCCGCTTCGCGTCCAAGCAGCGCCGCCTCATGCGGGCGCGCGGCTTCGACGTCGAACGCTACAACGCCCTGAGGAAGGGCCAGGGGCTCGTTCCTCTCGGCGAACCTGACGCGTCTAGGCACGTCAGCCATGTACAATAGGTCTCGCGTCGGCCTGGACGAAGTCGCTTGGCTAGTTGTGCCAGGGGGGCACACGGGATAAACGTGCGTGGCATGGTCGACTCACTGTCTGATCGTGAGGCAACAACTCGTCATATCGATTCAGGAGAACAAGCTACGATTTGTATAGAAGAAAGTCTCATCAGAACGGAAAGTAACTAACGTGTGGCACACACCCGGATTCACAATCTCACACGCGTGTTGATTGAACGAAGAAGAAACGTAGCAACCCGGATTCACAATCTCACACGCGTGTTGATTGAAGAAGAAACGTAGCAAGGACTCGAGGCTCGGATAATTGTTGGGAATTCGGAACACACTTTGCCGATTGTTTCGTCACATCAAGTGCACCAAAGCCGTGATGTACTGTACGCGCGTGTGCACGGATCGGCGTGAAAACATATCGAGACGCAGTCACACAGGCACCAAGCAATCAAGCATAAAACAATAGTTCGTCAAGCACCAAACTATCTATTTTCTAGAAAGTCCTAATGACTGGTGCAAAATTACAAGGATTTTTAGGAGATAAGATGAACAGAATGATCAACGGGCAGTGGCAATTGCAGTTCGTGCCGGTCGCGTCGCACACGGGCCGCACGGCCACAACTCCACTCCACCCACTACTGGTGGCCCGGACAGAACGTGATGAGGTACTGCGCGCCGGTGCCGCAGGTGAAGGTGATGGTGGGGTCGTCGTACGCGTAGCTGTAGGCCGCGGGGCACGCCGCCTTGAACAGCCGCGAGTACTTGGTCGGCGCGCAGGTGCTCGGCCCGCCGTGCGCGCCCGTGCAGCAGTACTCGGCCGTCCCGAACGCCTCGCACGCGCTCCGGCACGCCACCGTCGCCTCCCCTCCCGCCGCGGATGTCATCTGCAGCTCGGGCGGGCACAGCGCGTTCACGTCGCCGACGCATCCGGCGTACCCGCACGTGGCGCGGTTCACCCTGTCCCCGGTCGCCGCCACGCCGACGCCGACGTTGTACCCGTCCACCAGGCTCACGTCGTAGAAGTCCTTGCCGTCGGCGCCGCCCAGGGTGAACTCCGCCAGCGTCACGGGCGGCGCCCCGCCCAGGGAGCAGCTCGCGGCGCCGCTGCAGTCGCCCGTGGCGCACGAGAGCCCGCCGGAGGAGGATGGGGAGGACGGGGACGCGACGCAGCCCGTGCGCGCCCAGAGACGGCCTGACCAGCCTGCCGGGGCCGGGAACGAGACCGTGGCATCGGGCGACAGCTCGAAGCCCCCGCCACCGACGGCCGCCGCGCTGTTCCCGGACAATGTGGCCGGCCAGATCGTCTCGGTGCAGTTGTTGTGCAGCGTGAACACCGTCGTGCCGGCGGCCTCGGCGCCAGACATCGCTCGCGATAACCAAATTGCCCCTGCATATATGCAGACATCAGAACGAGTGCTACCTACGAACGACATTTTGCAGTATGAATTAATACAGCACGTGAGTTTGCGAATGTACCAGCCAGGAGTAGAAGGCTTGCAATTCGAGTGGCTCCCATGGGAACAGATTGATTGGAGCTAGAACTTGACGAGAAGAATCAGCAATGACAGTAGTGGTGGACAATGTATGATGGAACTAGCTGCAGCTGGAAGAGGAATGTGCAAGCAGTAAATCTGATTTTGTGTATGTGTATATATAGTAACGGGACGCAAGGGAGATGGCGATTAGGTGGGAACCCCGGAGGAAACGTCGGAGTTCGTTGAGAATCGGGAGGAAGGCACGGCCAGCGCGCAACGTCGTGGCCTCGTGGGTAGTGGGCAACTGGGCACCTCATGTATGTAGGTGCAGTGGCTGAGATAGATCAGTGCAAAGTTTTCAGGCGTCGTGTGGGTCGTGGCGCTATTGTTTAGCCGGAGTATCCGCAGCAGACTGGAAGCAGCTCTGCACCTCTGCTTCGGTAGCCTTGTTGTGAAAAAAAAAACGTCTCCTGCCTGGAATCAAGAACTGAGAGAGATCGAGAGGAACAGAAGACGAACTTGCTCGTTTTCAGGATGGTTGGATGAAGATCTAATGAAGATCGTTCATCGCCTAAAAAAACTTAAAAATCAGGCATCTGAGAAATATCAGCCGAAAACATAGTTGAGGGGATTTGTTTTTCTAAAAAACAAAAAGATAGTTGAGGGGGAAGTTGGAAAAGAAAGTGAGCCGAAAACAGGCTGCTGATAATGGGCTCAAGACCATCCTATTGGGCCAAACAAAGCTCAGTAATGTGGTATGGGCCGAATTCCTTGTCGGTCTTTCGTACACAGATCTCTTTTTGTATTAGAGGTTAAGTCAAGGTGATGTACCACAGTTCCGTTTCTACGGTCGACCACGTGGAGACCTTGCAGCGGTCGATGGGCTGTCTGCGATGGCCTCCCACCTCCCTTCCGTGTGTTTGTGTGTGTTTTGCATGATGTCACTATGTCAGCACTGATGTCAAAGAAAAAAAAGAAAACATTTATTTCAATTTGTTATAATTTTTGAACTGTATATCCGTCTTTAATTCTGTTTGCATCGGTGTGTTCTACGTGATGAGATGAACAAAATTAGATCTCAGTTGGATATGTTTTGAAGATTTTTTTCACTTTTTTTGTAATGTAGTCATTGTGTGTAGACAGTTTTTTATTTTTTATATTCTGGTATCTAAGTTATACGTAAATGTTATATATATATAAGCTAGATTGTAACTTTACGGTGTTAAAGATCACGTAAGTTAGGTGTACGAGTTAGATTATAAGTTAGACGTATAAGTTATAGATGGAAAGATATGCGCCTGAATTTGTAACTTTGATTTTCTTTTGCTAAAACGCTAAAGTTATGTGTTTGCACGTAATAAGTTAAATGTATAAGTTATGCAGATAATTTAAAAACGTTAAAGACCACGTACTTTATATGTGTAAGTTAGATTCTAAGTTAAATGTATAAGTTATAGAATAGAAGTTATGCGACCGGATTTATAACTTTTTCTTTGTTTTGCTAAAAATAGAAAACTTTCCATAAAAGGAAAGTTGCGGGATTTTTTTAGCCAAAAGTAGAAAGTCGGATTTATCTGGAATCGACCGCGAGATCCAATATCAACGGGCGACCGCGAAATAGTGACGCTTTACTAACTCCATCCTAACAAAAGAGAGGCAATTTTAACTTTATATTAAGTCAAACTTTATTTAGGGTTTGCTTGTTTCCTTCGCCAAGCACTGCTATGCCTTGCCAAGTGAATAAGTGAGGATGGGAAGCTAGGGTATATGTTTGTTCTCTCACCTGAACATTTCAATGATTGTATGAGCAAGATTTGGCTTGCTCATGGAGAGGCCAAATCTGCTTGTCCTCCTATAAGCGAGTACATCGTTGCTTGCACCCACATAGTAGGTTATACTTATTTGAAATCGTAAATTTACCTATTCTCAAAAAAATAGAAATCAAAAAGTTACCTTTTGTAGATTTAGTTAATTGTTTTTTGAAATTTAAATATACAACGGTTTGATAACTTCTTGAAAAACAAGAATTACATTTTTTTGTACGGAATGGCTCTACCAACTCCTCCCTAAATCTTTCACTGCATCACTGGTGCTAAATGCGTTATCACTGCTTTTATGGAAGAATCATGACAAAAAATGTACCTCCTCCGTTGTTCCTTGTGAATTTCCAAAACTGAAGATGACAAACGCTAGCTCAACCTTGGATTTCAAATTTGCACACAAACTACTAGTACCATTTGTCATCTTCAGTTTGGAAACTATATATATAGTACGCAAAGACTGGATGATACTAGTACACTAGGCTACTAGAGGTTGGCAGTGCAAATTTGAAATCCAGGGATATTATGAGCTAACATTTGTCACCTTCAGTTTGGAAACTACTAGTAGGTAAAGACAGAGAGATACATACCAGTACACTAACATGAACTATCGTACAATGCAAAATTAGTGTCCAGGTGAAGTAAAGTACTATTGTGTGCAGTGCAAGTTCACATGCCAAGGAACTAGCAGCTACTTACAAAACTTATCTGTTAAACGAAGTTTTGTTTACATTCTATCGAGCTGACACCGAGCCGGCAATCCGAATGTTGTCCTCCGAACTGGGCTGCCATAGCTTCTCGAACCCGTCGGCCACTGACAACGGTTGCGCCAGCATGGAGAGGTTGAACACGACCTCGGTCATGTTCGGCCGCCTCGCCGCGTCGTCCTCGGTGCAGGCCCTCGCCATGCCGGCCAGGCTAAGAGCCGCGTCCATGTTGTACTCGCTTCCCAGAGCGGGGTCCATCCACTTGCCCAACTTCTCCTCCCTCTTATCGCCGGCGTCCAGAACGCCAGGAATCTCCCTCCACAGCATGCCGATCTCCGAGCCGACGCGCGCCTCCATCGCCCTCCTGCCGGACAGGAGCTCCAGGAGCAGCAGCCCGAAGGCGAACACGTCGGAGCTCGTCGCGGCGGCGTCGTCCGTGGCTGGCTTGGCCAGGGAGAAGCTCGATATCTTGGCCCTGAAATCCGCCGTCAGGAGGATGTTCCGTGCGCGGATGTCGCCGTGCACCATGCTCGGCTGCGTGTGCTCGTGCATGTAGAGTAGGCCGTTGGCGACGTCCAGCGCGATGCTCAGCCTCTGGCTCCACGAGAGAGTTCCCACGGTGCAGCACGACGACGACGATGGCAGCGCGGACGGTGGCTTCTGGTACAGCCACTTGTCGAGCGAGCCCTTCTCGGCGAACTCGTACACCAGGAACGCGTAGTCTCCGTCAGTGCCGATGGATATGCCGGCCAGCTTGATCAGGTTGGCGTGGTTGACCATCTGCATCATCTTCAGCTCCGCCGACACGTCGCCTTTCGCTGGCTTCACCGCAAACACCTCCCCTTCGAGCTTCGCCCGGTAGTACGTGCTGCCGATCTTGCACCGCTCGTCAAGGTTCATCGTGGCCTCCATGATTTCCTCTTCCACGAAGATGATGGGCTTGTCAATGAACTGCGACACGCCGGCGAGCAGCTTCCCTCCTTTCATCATGTGATGAGCGAAGGAATTGCTGCTGTCCTGGCCGTATTGGTTCGTGTTCCAAGAGAGCTTGGTGTTCACAGCGAACCGTGAACCCAGGCGCAGCGACGGCTTCTTTCGGTACCTTCGGTGCGCCAGGATCGCCGCCACAAACAAGGCGGCGAGCACGACGAGAGACCCCGCGACGCTGGCGCCTATGATGACAGCCCGACGTCGCGACCGGGACTTGCCGTCGCCTGCACTAGCAGCGTAGAGCAGCGGCGGAAGCCGCGGCCGCTGTTGAACTGGGATCAGCATCGGCTGCCCCGCCATGGACGCGGAGGTATTGGTGGTGACGTTGTTGGCCTCGGCGATCTCGTCCTCGGTGGTGTTCATGAGCTTGCTCATCTGGGACATGGTGTCCCCAGGTTGCCACACGTAGGTGAGGAAGCTCTGCACGCCACGGCTCCGCTCGGCGGGAGCCGGGCACTGGCAGAAGAGCGGCACCGTGACCTCCTGCCCGATCACCAGACTGGTGGGAACCAACCCCGGGTTCACACTGAGGATGCGGTGCCACTCGGTGAGGTTCTCGTAGGAGTATCTGGCGAGGTTGAAGAAGGTGTCGCCCATCCGGATCGGGTACGTGACGTTGGCGAAGGACCAGCCGCCCGTGCAGCCGCACTTGACGGGCACGAGCAGCAGCTGGCCTGGCTGCAGCACGCCGTCCTCGGAGCTGAGACCGTTGGCGCTGGCGATCCGGGCCTGGCTCGTGCCGAAGAGGTCCGAGATGCTGCCGAGGTCCTGGTACCCCGGGGACTGCGTCCGGTACACCACGTACGTGTCGCACGTCGACGACGACACGTTACAGGCGAACTGCGCGGGGACGGTGTAGTTTGCGCTGTCGTCCTGCGCACCGGCTCGCCGGAAGCCGAGGAGGAGAAGCAGCAAAGCGCAGCAGCAGAAATGGCGGGGTTCCATATTTCGCCCTCGGCGTCGGTGTCACGGGCTGCTTTTCTGTGAGCTAGCTCCTTGGCTAAATGAGGTTGTGAAGCAGTGAGGCGATGGCGGCTGGATTAAACTGCATAGCATGTAGCTAACATGCAATCCGGCAATCCAAGGACGAGATCGTTCAAGTCAATAGCGTGGTAGCCATTTGTCGCGGCTCGGGTGCTTTGATTCGGTCCTCGAAGTCTCGCTCCGCGTTGCAGATGCCGTTCGTTGTTAGTACTTTATAGCAGGGAGGATTTGATATATGAATTAGTACAAATGTAGCCGCCTGTTTAATGGGTGCAGCTAGGACGAAGAATGCAACAATCATCATTTGAAGGTCGCTGTCATGGCGATTGCTTGCTTGCAGCCGTAACAACGGAACGGGTCTGCAGCTGTCTGATTGAAGCAAACAGCTGCTGTCAGATGACGCTACTTGCTACGGCGTAGTTGTCAAGAGAGGAAGAGGAAGGGGATTATACTATGTCGCCAATAACCAACATCAGATGTTGCTAAGCAATGATGTGTTGTTGATGCACCCAATGCCTATTTAAGTTTTCTTTTTTCTGCAGGAAGTGTTCATACGCAGATGGAGATGTTCAGGTATCTGTATGCCAACTGACAAGATG
>DXKC01002009.1:0-10077 GCA_031170775.1 Cymbopogon citratus
TTCTCGAGGAGGTTGATCTCAAGGACGCGGCTGCCGACGATCCGCCTCCTCCTGCCGCCCTCTACACCTCCGGCGGCGGCGCCCCGCAGCAGCCCTCCGGTGGGCAATCGGGCGGTGGCCACGGGCGCGCCCCGTCCGGCGGCACCAACGACGGGCAGCAGCGCAGCAACAACAATCGCCGCCGCAACAAGAACAAGAACAACGGCAACGGCGGTGGTTCCACCGGCGGTTCCAGCGGCCCTAGCGCCACTGCGGGTGGATCCGGGGGCGGCCTTCGGCCTGGGCCTCCACCGCCGCTGAACCCCATCCCCAACCCGTGGGGTGGCATGGTTCAGTTCTGGCCATACGCCTACGGCCCCGGCGGCGCCATGCAGCGTCCTCCACAGTCGCCGGCCGCCTTCCACGCCCAGCAGCAGCCCGCCTACGCGCCGCAGCCGGTGCCCTACATGCTACAGCAGGGCGCGTCGAGTGTTCCACCCGGCTTCGGCTATGGGGGTGTGCCCTCGTCGCCCATGGCGCAGCAGCAGCAGCCGGCACCATGGACTCCCATGGCTGGCGGGTCATGGAATCAAGGCTCCCTCATCGACAATTTCAGCACCATGTCGCTGAACGTGCCCTCTCCTTCCAACGAGTGGTACATCGACTCGGGCGCCGGCTCTCATATGGCAAATAACGCTGGTATACTCACCTCCTCCTACCCCCCATCCCCTCATCCTTCATCAATTATTGTCGGTAACGGTGCGTCCCTCCCCGTTACTTCCGTCGGGTTCTCCTCTTTTATTACGCCGCGTCGGTCACTAGTTCTTTCTAATGTTCTTGTTGCCCCTGGCATTATTAAGAATCTAATTTCCGTTCGCCGTTTTACCATTGATAACAATTGTTCAATTGAGTTTGATCCGTTCGGTCTCTCTGTGAAGGATCTTCAAACACGGAGCGTGATCGCCAGATGTAACAGCTCGGGTGACCTCTACCCCTTCTTTGTTGCACCTGCCACCAGCACCACTGCCCTCGCCGCCACTACACCTACGTCCACCCTATGGCATCGCCGTCTCGGTCACCTAGGGTCCGACGCTTTATCCAAGCTCATTAGCTCCAATGTCATTTCATGTAATAAGTGCACGACTGAACCTTTATGTCATGCTTGTCAACTTGGTCGTCATGTACGGCTCCCGTTTAGCTTGTCTTCCAGTCGTGCATCCAAACCTTTTGATCTTATTCATTGTGGTCTTTGGACGTCTCCCATTTTGAGTGCTTCGGGCTACAAATATTATCTTGTTATCTTAGATGATTGCACTCACTATGCTTGGACCTTTCCTTTACGTCTCAAATCTGAAACGTTTGGAATGCTGTCCCATTTTTTCGCCTTTGCACGCACTCAATTTGGCGCCTCCGTTAAGGCCGTCCAGTGCGACAACGGCCGCGAGTTTGACAACTCCTCGGCCCGCACGTTCCTCCTCACCCATGGCGCCATTCTCCGCATGTCGTGCCCCTACACATCCCAGCAAAACGGTCGTGCCGAGCGTGTTCTTCGAACGATTAATAATATTATTCGTTCTCTTCTTTTTCAGGCTAGCTTACCCCCTGTCTACTGGGCTGACGCTCTCCATACTTCCACATATCTTCTCAACCGTCACCCCACCAAAACCCTAGCTGGCCGCACGCCTTACCTAGCGCTCCATGGCACTCCACCATCCTACGATCATCTCCGTGTGTTCGGCTGTGCCTGTTATCCTAACTTGTCTTCCATTGCTGAAAACAAGTTCTCGCCTCGCTCTACTCTTTGTGTCTTTCTCGGCTATTCCGAGGATCATAAAGGTTATCGGTGTCTTGATCTTAACTCCAATAGAATCATTGTGTCCAGACATGTTGTCTTTGATGAGTCCTCTTTTCCATTCGCCAACATGTCTACATCTCCAGTTGATCCTGCCACCCTAACTTTTTTGAGCGATGAGGATACTGTCACTTTGCCCATTGGGCCTAGTGTCGCTGCTGCAGGTACACCGCCCGTCGCTGACGTTGCCCCCGGCGCTGCTGCCCCTGCAGACACTCCGTCTCAGGCTGCTGCCAGTAGCGCCTCGGGCACCCTCGGCACCACCGACGACGCCCACGTCCCCCCTGCTAGCCCCGGTGCTGCTGCCCCTGGGGATTCGTCGCCCCAGGTTGCTGCCAGTAGCACTGGTGCTCCGCCTGGTACCACTGCCCCTGCGCCGCAGGTTGCTGCCAGTGGTACCCGGCGCACTGCCTCCACCGCGCCGCTTGCCATCACGCCGGTGGTCAACGAGCACAGCATGCGCACTCGAGGCAAGTCTGGTTTTGTGCAACCGGTCGATCGTCTCAACCTCAGTGCTGCTGCTCTTTCTCCCCTACCGCAGTCCGTCCGGTCTGCCCTTGTTGATCCAAACTGGCGTGCAGCTATGCAGTCTGAGTTCGACGCTCTCAAGGCCAATGACACCTGGTCCTTAGTGCCTCGACCTCCGGGAGTTAACATTGTTACTGGTAAATGGGTTTTCCGGCACAAGTTCTTGGCAGATGGCACTCTTGATCGCTATAAGGCTCGATGGGTCTTGCGTGGTTTTACTCAGCGTCCTGGTGTTGATTATGATGAGACATTCAGCCCAGTTGTGAAGCCTGCTACGGTCCGTGTGGTTCTCAGCCTAGCTCTCTCTCGCTCGTGGCCCATGCACCAGCTCGATGTGAAGAATGCCTTCCTCCATGGTCATCTTACAGAGACAGTGTACTGCTCTCAGCCTTCGGGGTTCGTTGATTCATCACATCCGGATTATGTCTGTCGTCTCAACCGGTCACTCTATGGGCTGAAGCAAGCTCCTCGTGCTTGGCGCACTCGGTTTGCCACTTTTCTCACTTCGATTGGATTTGTTGAGTCGAAGTCTGATGCTTCCTTATTCATATACTATCGAGGCAGTGACGTGGCTTTTCTCCTGCTCTATGTTGATGATATTGTGCTCACAGCTTCATCATCAGGTTTTCTTCAGCGGATTATTTCAGCTCTTCGCCAGGAATTCTCTATGACTGACATGGGTCCGTTGCATCACTTCTTGGGTATTTCAGTTGAGCGCCGAGGTGATTGTTTGTTCCTCTCCCAGCGTCAGTATCTTTTGGATATTCTGGACAGGGCGGGCATGCGTGACTGCAAGCCTTGTAGTACTCCCGTGGAGACTCACTCCAAGTTGTCGGCTGACGGTACACCTGTGACAGATGCTACACACTACCGTAGTATTGCTGGAGCCTTGCAGTATCTCACCTTCACTCGTCCAGATATCGCCTTTGCAGTGCAGCAAGTGTGTTTGTTCATGCATGACCCCAGAGAACCACATCTTGCTGCTATGAAGCGCATTCTCAGATACTTGCAGGGTAGTCAGGATCTTGGCCTTCACCTCTCCCGCAGTGCACCAGACACTCTTACAGTATACTCTGATGCTGACTGGGCAGGATGTCCAGACACTCGCCGTTCTACCTCTGGGTTTGCAGTGTTTCTTGGCGACAATCTCATTTCATGGTCCGCCAAGCGTCAGGCAACAGTATCCCGTTCGAGTGCGGAGGCTGAGTACCGAGGTGTGGCGAATGGTGTCGCCGAGGCTTGTTGGCTGCGTCAGTTACTTGGTGAGCTTCGCTGTCCTCTTCGCAGAGCTACCATCGTCTATTGTGACAATATCAGTGCTGTTTATCTCTCCACCAATCCAGTCCAGCACCAGCGTACCAAACATGTCGAGATAGATCTTCACTTCGTTCGTGAGCGAGTCGCTCTTGGAGAAGTCCATGTGCTGCATGTCCCTACCTCTTCGCAGTATGCCGACATCTTCACCAAGGGACTTCCGACATCAGTGTTCACAGAGTTTAGGTCCAGTCTTAATGTTCGCGGTGCTCCCAGTTCCGACTGTGGGGGTGTGTTAGACAGTAGATATACGGCCCATGGGCCTGCCCCTAGTGGCTCCCCTTGTGGCCTATATGTACACACTGATTATGTCAATTGATGATTAATCCAAGTATTACTAAACCCTAATACTCTTTCAGGATCGAGCTGCGGTGAAAGCGAGCGGCAGCAATGGCGGCAGCTATCGCGCCCTGGCCGGCCTCCGTTTGTATAGGAGTACATAGGACAAACGGTGCCGGTGTCCTTGCAGCTGCCCCCGTCGACGGCCGGCCGTCGTCCGATGCGCGGTGGACGGCCAGGGTCCCGCCGGAGAAGAGTCCAGGCAAGGCGCGCAGGGGGACGCCGTCGCCGGTTGGCTCCATGATGAGCGCACACGACATAGCCAAGGCGTCCAGCATCCAATGGACGAAGCGTAAAGAGGTGGGGGCCGCACGTGTCCGTACGAATGGTGACGGGACGGGCCCACCCGCAGGGGCAGCCCCTCGGAGCCCGTAATGAATGAATGCGGCTCCTTGTGAAACGACAAATAGAAAAAACTCTGCCCCGGGAGCGTACCCAGGGGTCGCTCCTCCGGAATCCAGCTACAAACCATCATTCGCTCAAAGAAATCTCCCTGCTCTCATGACGCTTGCATTGCATAGATTCCTCGCAATTGGGTCGTGTAATTCTGCAAAATTAAATCATGAACAGTCTAATTAATTTTTGGGGCCAAGCAATTAATGATCATGATATATAGTTCATAGTTCATGCATAGTTTGGCTTTTACCTGAAAAATTCTCAAGTGCAACTAGGGGGGAATTGAAAGTAAAGCTAGCTAGCTCTTTTAGAGTAAATAAAGAGTCTGAAAGTGGCATGTGCTATTTGCAATTTGACACACACATATATAGCTAGATGTATTCAATTAAACTACAGTGGTAGTTGTCGATCTAAAGTCCAAACAAATGTTCCTTTTGTTCAAAAATGAAAATAAAAATGTTTGATGCATGCAGTGGATGGGGTACATTAATTAATACACCCTCAAGCTGCGCCATCTTAAGTCACTAGCATAATAACAGAAATTCCTACTATTATGGGTGTACATCTATAATTCATACCTTGGCACCTTTGCCAAGCTTAAATACACAGAATCTATTTAATAATTATGTACTTTTGGGAGCAATAGGTCACATTCTAGTCATGCCATCCCTTGGCCCACGCGGATTTCGTCTTGGCTTCCCAATGAATATTCAAGAGTACCCAATATTCAATGTTTATTTGTTTTACAAGTATCATCATTTTTAGATCCTATGAACAAGGGAAAACTATGAATCAATAATACATAGTACTAATGTATTTCATTAGGGGTCTTTTTTTTTTTACTTTTGCGAATGAATGGCAAGAAAGAAGCAAGGGAGAGATAAGATTTACAAACAATTTGGTGAGGCTGACTTTGTAATGGATGAAATGAAAAAAAAATAGTGTCAACCAAAGAATAAAATATATGGTTCTTGGCGCGTATTTGGATTGAGAAAACATTAAGTCTAGCATCACCTTCGTATAAACAACAAAGAGATATATGAAGTGAATAACAATTACTAATTATGATCAAATAAATTTCTAGCACCTAGAGCATGGTTTGCTATCTTACAAAGTTATGAGTCAAAACATTTTTCAAATTTGCCAAAATAAAATGTTAACAACTTGCGGTTTTGATGTAGACATATTTCATCTTTTGCGCTATACTATAAATGTAAAGCCACAAAAAGGTGTTACTATTTTGTATTATTTGGTTTCCTCTATTATGTCCTATTGATTTGATGATTGATACAATGTCTTATATGATGTAGATAGGGTCCATATATAGTCAAGGTCTACCACACGTATGTTAGCAATAAAAGATAACCTTGAATTTCCATTCTTGGTAATATGATACTTTCATGGTTGCAAATAAACCCTGCCATTGGCTGACACAGAGGACATCTCGTGAGAGTTTAGGGTACAACGATTGGGTGGATCAGTGGATTTAGTTGCTAATATCTCTTTTGAAAAGTCGTCCTTTCGTTTTCTGATGAATGTATTTAATTTCACCTTTTAGTTGCTTCCAGAGCTAGTAAGATTTTTTTTTTTCAATCAGCATGTGGGGCGCAGGCCGGGGTCCGGTGAGTGGTGGTGTCACTGTTATTGCTTGTTGGGGAGTAGCAGCAACCAGTACTGGTCTACGCTGGCTAGCAACATGTGCATGCATCTGAGAAATTGCAGATTGCACCTGCAATAATAATGCATGATGCTTCTTCACTTCTAGTTAATTAGGAACTTAGGATCTATATCCAATGTCTAATATATGTGGGGGCATCGGTGCATATTAATTTGACATTTCATGTCGAAATGGTATCTTAGGAAAAATGATGGAAAGACAAAACAAAAGGCTCCAGCATGTATATATGCCATGTATATAATGTGCAGCACGTACTATCGGTGACCTAGAAGCAGGACCATATGCATAGTACAAAACCTGCTCGAACTTTCTCACTCTAGAAGTTTTTGTCGTAATTCTATCGTCAACTAATCGGAGTTTTCCATTTGTAAAGGCTGGCTAGGACAATAGTCTACTGGAGGTTTTCATGTCACAGTGCGATTCCATTTTTCAGTGCCGGGACTCCATGTACATTGTGCATGGTAAAAAGAGCACCGACCAGCCGGGTCTGCTGCCTGTCTTGATCAGTCTATGTTCTGTACTTTGGTACTAGACTGCAACATTGTAGTACTATCTCTGAATTGTAGATAGTATGTGCTAAAACTAAGGCCAGACTAATTAATCCACCATGTTACTGTATCACTTTAGTGTCAAATTATAGACTAATATTATCCTCTAAATTTTTATCTTGTAATTTACATGCAAACTGTTCAATTATTTTTTTTATTTTGTCTGCATTTAATTTAATAGTTCATGCATACGCTGTAAGATTCGATGTGATGGGTGAAAAATTTTTGATGCGTGGAACTAAACACCCCAGCGCTTACATACCTTTTTTTCATTCATTTTTTATTATTATAGATAAATTCGCTCCTCGTGGTTTTCTATCTTTCTCACATGCATACTGTACGTGTGCAGCACAGGCACAAGCATGGGGTATGCACTCAAGAGGTACTCTTCACTGTGAGCAGTCGTACCAAAATTAAGATTCTACTTCGTTTTTTCCTTGCTCGACTGTAAAGTTTTTGCAAGATATGTCCAGACTGTAAAGGCTTGTTTAGATCAAGGAATTGGGGTTTGGTAAAAATTATCCAAACTTTGACTAACTAGGCTCAAAATGTTCGTCTCGCAAAGTACAACAAAACTGTGTAATTAGTTTTTCATTTCATCTATATTTAGTATTCTATGCTTTTACTGATATTTTGAGGTGATGGAGAATCTTTTTTTATAGTGAATTTTGAGAGTGAATTTAGGGAACTAAACAAGGTCTAATGTTTTTGTAAGATATGTCCAGACATGCTACTGTATATTCAGTACTACTGCAATAATGTGCATGCACGCAGAGTCTTGGTACAGCTAAGGCATAAGAACGCTCCGCACAAAATCAGGCTGCTGAAACAGCAGTCATCAGGTGATCTGATTATTGCCTTTTCTCCTCCGTCCCGATCCTCACTATTATTTCTGTAATCGGGCACGTAGCCCTGTTGTTTTCTTGCTAATTTTCGGCTAAGCACGGAGGTGGACCACCACCATGAATGAATATATGTAAATTGCGTGGCCACTGGCCAGGTAGCCAATAATTAAGCTTCATATTTCTGTCAGTGGATTCTCCTCTCGGGCATCATATATCTATGTCGCTACTGGAAGCCGGTGTAGTTTCTCTTTCTCTAAGTGCTTTAGCATTATTACCCATCAGACATGCACCAAGTGGGCCAAAGCAAAATATCTTCTTCATTCTCTCTCAAGCATTCCTACCATGCATGTAAGTTACACGCAACACTTATGACTATATAAATGTGCTATTTTTATTTACGCAATTATGAATCTTATATTGTATACTTGACACTTTTTGTGATCTCAAATATGAAAAGCAGTTAACTACATAAAGTTATAAATCTCTTCAAGTGTAACTTTTGATGTTGATTTCGTCTCCACTATTCCACATTGACAACCATAAGTCCATCCTAAATTAAAATGTTGTCAACTACAAAGTTGAACTCTACAATTTTGATATAAAATTTATCTTAATCAAACTTCATAGGAAAAAGAAGTATAAATTCCTTCAAATGCGAAACAACCTATCATCGTTGGCAGTAACCATGAGCGAACAAATGTTGCCGTTTACTTTATCACTACCAGTTGTAACCATGAACCAACAGTATGATACATTATCACTACCAGTTTCAAAGATTGTGTAGTAGCTAGTGTGTTCTTAGTAACGTACACCCGGAATCAAAAAACAATAACATACAACCAACACTCATAAGTAGTAAATAACTAAACAGCAAAAGCACTCATGTCTGGCGTAAATCATGTGCACCCAAAGTTGAACCCTGGCTGAACAAAAGTCATATCTTCATGTCTCTACAATAAATTGAATTGAAATTATCTATTCTTTAGTAGAGATGGTTACAATCTATTATTTCTCTTATCAGCCCATAATTAACTTATATTTTAGTTCTTATATTCAGCATCCAAAAGTCAGAACTACTTTTTGGCCCTATGTATCCAAATACTTCTAGTTTTTAACTAAAAAAAATCCTAACACTTCTAGTACATCGAGGGATTTGCTAGGTCTAGCTAAGTGTTGTATAGGCTTGTTCTCTTCAAGTTTTGTTGGCTTTTGGTATGAAGAAACAAACCTATTGAGCTAGTTTTTGAAAAAGCTAAAAACCTATCGAGCTAGTTTTTGGTATGATGAGATACTAAATTTATTTATTTATTACAAATGAAATGCTGACAGACAGAAACCAAATTTTGCAAGAAAAGTAGTTTTTTTAGTAAAAAAGCCAAAAGTTCCCTCCCATAAAATAGGTGATATACTCCATCCCTTCTAAAATAAATTAAGTTTGATGACTAGATGTATAGAAAATGTTAGTAACATTAGAATCTTGAAATAAGTTTATTATACAAATATATTTAGTAGTTAATATAATGATACATATTGTGTAACATAAATATTAATGATTTCTTGTATATGACTGGTCAATAGTAGAATGTGAGAATATAACAACACTTAAAACATCTTTAGAACTAGGAATTGTATAGGAATTTCAAAAAAACCAGTTCATTTAAAAAAAACAAGAACATAAAATATACCTATGTTTCAAAGGGAGCCTTATTTGAGATGGAGGGAGAATAAGAATATTGAAAAAAGAGAATGCAATATGCGATGTGAATAGTTTCCATGTCTTGTGAGTTTCCTACTTGAGCACACAAGACAAACATCATTATTGGTGCCACAAACATGGTCACTATCGTTGGGGCCATTCCATGTGCCACTTTGACTAAATTTTACGATGATACTGGAAAATCTTATCTACGCACACCCCTATTGATGGCATCACTAACAAAAGATTATTCACTAAAGTTGCAGATTGGGCATGATTAATTAACATGGCGGTGTAATTTTGTTTGAAACACATTGTGTGTGAATATTCGACAAATGATCGATGTGTATGTATTTTGTTAGTATTCAATTAATATGTATGTTTTTATTGTAAAGGGTAACAGTTGGAAATATGTATCCTGCTATGGGATCCCAATCCTTAAATGTTTGTTGTTGAAATTCCATGTTATATTCTTGATTTAAGTTTAGACATATTACATATTTTTTAATTGAAAAATCCCAATCCCACTCATTGTTCGTGGTTTGTCTTTTAGTTAATCGGAACTCATTGATTCTGCATGCAGCTGGCCCCTAGCTGGCTGTTCATTTTACTGTTTTATATAGGACACTCCAACTATATAAACTAGAAGATGCCACGCGCTTGCTGCAAAAATCATATGTAAAATTATACTACTTATATTTATTTATATGAACAAATAAAGATCATATACAATACATGTTAGTAGATGATTTGTAGCATCTGATGTGAACACCTACTAAATATATGTTAGTAAATGATATGCCGATTTTGTCGATGTAAATAGCTTGAACGAAGACTGATAATAATGGCATGTGTGAGTTTTGGATATTATAGTGGATGTTGATATGGACGTGGACACTCTA
>DXKC01002010.1:0-10549 GCA_031170775.1 Cymbopogon citratus
TCTCTGCCTCTCCTACCTCGCCCGGACCTCGCTCTATCTCATGGCGGCATAGAAGGGCCCAGGCACGAGGACGCAGCTCCGGCGTCGTGGCCTCCGGGCCCCGTGTGGAGCTGGAGCGGTGCGGCACAGCACGGCGGCTCCGGCGCCGTTGACGGCGGCGCGTGTGTCCGGGGCCTGATGCAGCGGCACGAAGGGCGAAGGCACGGCGGCCCGGGGCAAAGGGCAGTTCCCGGCACGGCGTCGTCTCCGCGCTGGTGGGTCACGATGGTGGTTCGAGCGTGGAGCTGGGCGTGAGTGCGGGCGCGGGCAAGGAGGTCCGAGGCTGGCCGTAGCCTGGCCGCGGACTGCCGGTGAGTACGCGGGGAGGGGAGGCAAGCAAGCCCAATGGCCCTGTCCGCGGGCGAGCTGGCCACTGCCTGGTTGCTGCCTCAGGTTAAGGAGCTCTCTCTCCCCTCCACTGCCATCGCCGCCATCGAGGAAGATGTCGATCTGTGCTTCCCTGTTCGTTTTTCCTTCCTGGAGGAGGCCCACACCAGCGGATCTGATGGATCTAGTGTTTCCATGGCCAGATCCGTCCCTCCTCCAGTTGGATTTGTGAAGAGCGCCACACAGGAAGCCGCCGGAGGCCAAGGACGGTGGTGGCATGGTGGAGGACTGTGGTCCAATGATGGCGCTGGCCGCTTCCTCCTATGCATCTGCTCCCCATGCTGATTCAAAGACACGGTGCGTCACTGCCATCTTGGTCCCTTTCCCATCTGCATCCCTGACGTGTTTTCTAAATCCATTGCATCGCCACTGGAGACTGAGCTCCTCGACATCTCCGCACACACTGCAGCACCCCTCCTCTTAGGTCCCATGATGGTTGGCCAGCTCCTTTGCTCGTGGAACGAGCAGACAATAAAAAGGTCAACTACGAAAAGGACGGAGGCTAAAGCCAGCCTTGCTCAAGGACGAACAAGCGAAGCCTCATGCTCAAGGACGGAGGCTAAAGCCAGCCTTGCTGGTACGTGTGTCTCCATTTTTGTAGTTTTCTTTTCGATTTGTTAAGTGATTCAAATATAGCCACAAAGGTTACAAAGCTCCTATGAAAAAGGCTAATTTTTTTATTTGAAGGTGATTATTTCTTGATTTGTGGGGTTAGAACTTGCTGTTTTATTGACAAAGCGGTTGGTTTGATACAACAGTACCATATCCATATACCGGATAAAATGAATTGGACACAAGGAGGCCAAATGGTTCCTAATGATTTATTTAGACCCTTTCACGGTTTAATGTTATCAGATCAAAGCTTAATGATCCCCTAGCTATGCGTGTGTTAGTCTCCTATGGTTGCCAAAATCCATATGTATGAGGTTTCTGTAGATTCAGTTCTCAGAGCCACATAAGTGCAGATCTCTGTGCTATTTTTTTAGGTATGGTGCTAAGGTAGGTTGCAGAGCTATCACATTAATCAATTGAACAATTATTATGTACACTGCTATAACAGAAATTTTTAGATGCAGCTACTATATTTTTGTCAACAAAATGTGCAGTTTTTTCATATTATGAGCATTTCACTATGATAAATACATTGTTGTTGGGTTGACTCTGATAGATGCCATGCATGCCCAGTTTTGCTAATAAAGCTGGTCAAAAGACTCATGTTCTTTGTATACAGGTATTGTGTCGAATGCATAGTGAGAAAAGAAGTTCATTGATCTTTTTCTATGTATTCTTAAAATTACACTAATAATTGAAGTTCACATTGATTTAGTATGTCATTTTGACCAGGCTGTTGTCCTATCTTTGTTCACCATGCAGGAAATTAATTTTGGCTGCTGTGGTAAGACCTTAAAGTCATTGATCTGTAGATTGATTTGCACATCAGTCATCTGAAACCATATATGATTGGTTGGTTGCATTTAAGGGCAGTCAGGAGACGAATATGCCAAGAGGATGCACTCTATCAGTAGCTATGCATAGGCGTCTCCTCGCCTTGCCACACACTGCCATGGTCACCTCCCCTCTCCCACCTTTACCTTCTCTCCGTGCGTGTGCTGCAGTCTGGAGTCCTGCACATCCTTTCTCTAGCACCTCGTGTCAATGAATACATCCCTGTGGTTGTGGGTTGCTCGCTGATTAGCATGGTCGTAGAGTGGTGACAGCTCTGGGCTGCTGCATTGTCGGCTGGTCTGGAGCTGTTGTTGCCCGCCGTCTACTCAAGCATAGAGCAGCCATGCCATGCCTAGACCTGGCTGCTCGAGAAAGGTGTGTGCTCTCTTGTTTTTAAAATGTGCAGGTCATGAGCAGAGCTGATATTCTTTGATGTCTTGTATCTACTGAGGTTTTGGGATTGTGTGATGATGAATTGATAGACTGAGACAATGGAATTGTGCAATGGTGATTTTGTGATGGCAATGTCGTTGTATCTTTGGAAATTCTCTTTTGCATGTGCTGTTTTGTTTTTTTATTACTTGCTGCATTTTATGCATCTGTTACTGAGGATAAATCCATTGTCAATGATGTCTCTACTTCAAATAATTTGTTAGTTCTGTTACTGAGCACACCCCATTGTCAATGATGTGTTTATTCCTATCCATCTCTCCACTTTCTTGCAAATATACTAATGCAACACGATGTTGCCCTTCCTCCTGTTCTATGGGGAACATAAGCTTCTTGCAAAAAAAGGGGGAACATAAGCTAAATTGCCCCTGCTGGTCAGTACACAATCTGCAGGTTAGTATAATCTACTTAGCTGATATGAGGTCTTTTCTCAGCTGTGCATTGTATTCATTGTACGTTTCATGAGGCCATATATTTACATAGTAGTCATCTACTATAAACTACTTAGCTGCTGATAAACTTGAGTGTCAGAGCATGAAAGTACCAATAGAATTTATCCTTGCTGAAGCATTTGAGAAACTCAATAGAATTTGTCCTTGCTGAAGTATCTGAGAACAGGGGTGGTGAAAATCCTAAAATGAAAGTTGTGTGCTTCTCTGCCAATTATTTGGATTATATTTTCCATGCTGTTTATTTTGGTTCAGCTATTGTTAAATTCATGTTGTTTATTTTGGTTCAGCTAAAAACATGACAAGGCGTATCAACTTTATCAGTTCCAGAAGCCTGTGAGATTGCACCTCAACAAGAGCAATGCTTGTAGGTTTCACTCACTGTTATTGTTTAGTTTAGCATTGTGGCCGGCAGTGTTTTCCAACCTACCTAGGAAAACATGTCAAATATATTATGCTGCTAATTTAGTTTTGCACTATGGTTCAGTGACCCTTGACTTTTGGTGTATCGCAGCCCGCATCCAAACAAGACTCATGATTCTACATTTTGCTAAACCAGTACTCTACATTCGTACTCACATCTATAGTTTTTTGGTTTCTTCAGCTAACGCTAGCTATGATACAACAGTTGCTCAACAAATAGCTGCATGGCACCATGAAGGTAATATTCAAGTGTCCCTGAAACAGCAATACGATACAACAATCCTAATCGTATTCACAATAGCATGCAGCTGATCAACTCCTTAGAGATGGACGACACAACAACAACGTGTCAGATACAAACTCCTCCAATAGCTCCTCTGAAGCCTCTTTCCACCTGCTCCGAGGTATACCACAACAACATCCTCATAGAAACATACAGTCTCAAGATCATACACCCTAACATTTATACGTGACTTTCGCAGAATACCGCTGCGACAGCGTCGAATCGGATCGAAGCCATCGCTGGTGAACTCTTGACGGCTGTCATCACTGCTTCTCCGCCTTTTAGGCCTGTAATGTGTTCTCGTAGGAACCTTCGCATACCACAGCTCCTAAACAAAATGACACTCAACTGTCATATGTACTCATGTATCAGACCAACATCTACACAGACTGTTGTATCTCACTCCCGTCTCTAGACATCTAATATCATATTGATAGATTGTGTTTGTTTTGTAAATCCTGCTCTGGCCATTGCCTGCGCGCATGGGCGCGCGCCAGTAACTAGTACTTATCACTTCGCACGGCCGCCGCATCCATCGTCTGTTGAGGCGTTTCCAAAATTTTCCTCCAAATTCATTATGAAAAAAAAGATTTCCCATCACATCAAAATATCGGCAAATGCATAAATATAGATGAAATTAAAAACTAATTACACAGTTTTGTTGTACTTTGCGAGACGAACATTTTGAGCCCAATTAATCAATGTTTGGATAATTATTACCAAATAAAAACAAAATTGCTACAGTAATAAACAGTGCTAAACAGTTATTTTGGAACACCAAATTTTAGCATCTAAACAAGGCCGCCGATGCCGCTTGCCGCCGGCCCCAACAGCTGCCAGCAACCAGGCGCCTAGGGCAATCTTCATCGGTCCTGCTCCTGCTCGGCTGCTCCGCCTGCCACCATCGACAGGTGTGCTTGCTGGTTGGGGCCTTGGGGGAGCGCAGCCAGCGGCCCACCACCGGTCGAGGGACTGGATCTCCATGGATCCACCACTGAAGGTCCTCAATCCCTTTTGATTTGATCGATTTTCTTTGTGTTTTTCTTAGCCACGCCTGCTCTGCTCATACCTCTAGGAAGTGCTCGGATTTCTATCTGATTCGAACCGGCTGGACAGAAGTGCAGGTGGCTAGACTGATGAAGTCCGATGGGGGCTGAGCCGCGTACGCAAGCACCTGCAACACCATGGCGATCCGAGCAGAGCACAAGTTTCGGCGTTCCCGTGGTGAGCAGCCCCTCCGCTCATCCGTTTCCTTCTCCCCTTGCTTTGTTTGCTGGATCTAGAATAGTAGTGTCCGAGTTCCAGGATATAAGTTCATTTATTATGCTTTTGCAATCGATTCCATTCATCCACCTACAATCTGGAGCTAGAGTATTGGTAGCAATTATTGTGAACCCTATATTATTTGGACTTAAGGCAATAGATTTATCTGGGTAGCTAATGTTAGCTTCATTGTTCATATGTCAACATAGCCATTTGAGATTATTTTCTGAAGTAGTAGGCAAAAAAAAATCTGAAGGACATATTCTCTGTGGGTTGTAGAAACTCACTTGTTGCATATACTCCACATCTTACCTGCAGGCTGACATTGTTGGTGGAGGCTTGCATTCAACTGCACTAACTATCGAGGGAGAGGTATTTCCATTATCTTGATTCTTGAATTCAAGGTTACCATCTTAATATATGGTGTTTTATCCTTCCAAGCCACCAGATGACACAAATATATTGAGGGGCAGGTTATTCTTTCGTGCTTAGGAAATTTACTTGATAAAAACTATTGTCATATTTTGTTGGGCAGCAGATACATTATTTGCTTGCTATTTATTCAGGGCATGCTTTAAATATGTCCAGATTCCCCCGCTTTACTTTAATTATGTATAGGTGCATATTGTTGCTGACTCATCATATTTTTTTTCTATTGTTATGTTGATCATTTCTGTTTATTATTACATCGTGGTTGATGGTAGAGATGGGGCTATGAGTTGCAAATGAACACAGATACTATACTTACTTTTTTAAATACATAAATTACCAATTTAGGAACATATGTTGCCAAATGAATGACGTTTAAATTGCCTAACAAAATGCAATCCACTACAATATCATCTGCTCATCACCAATAGAGCTCTAGGAACATCCCCTAGCACTTTTAGATACTTTTTTTTCAGTTGCTACATCTTGCTATTGCATATGTGTTTAAAACAGTTCAATTGCACTGTTTACATCTTGCTATCCCCCATGACCTTGGATCGGCCGGTGTGGTGCTCCTCACCATGTTACCATCCTTAGGTCCTCATTCAAGCAACCGAGTGGCGCCACATATGCACTCGCCGATCTTGCCTATACAGCTAACCTTTGCTTGCATGAATTTTAGAAGTCCGTGCACACATTTCACCACATGTCTGAGTTAACGACCTTCATTTCTGTCTCATTATTATTGCTTTATTAGCCACACTGTTTTGCCTAATTATAACAATATTATTGCTTAATGCCTAATACTAACGCACTTTGTTGTGAAACATTCCATACTAAAACTGGCAAGCAAATTATTTGTTAATGTTTCGGCCCTTAGGTAGATTCTTATACATTTGTTAATGTTGATGTCTACATAGAAATGTAACTGGATGGGTTGCATCTGCTGGGCAGTAGCACCAGCATTTGAAGGTGAAAGAGCAACAACTAGGGTGGTGGGAGCGGCATTTGAAAGTTGCTTGTTATCTTCAAACTTAGACTCCTCATGAGATAGTCTTATCCTTTATCTCAGAAATTGTAGAAATGTGTGCTGCTATATCAGGCATATAGGCAACTTAGTCAAACTGATTAGGCAAAAATGATGTACTGGATTAGGCAAAAAAACCACAAGGTTATGCACATTTTTTCAGTAATATGGTGTGGTGTGTCTCATGTTTCAATGCATTTTACATAGACCAAGTTTCAGTGTGTATATATGCTATATGATATCTGATTGCTGCAACTCTAAATCTTTTTAACATTTTTAGTTACAGGTGTGATAGTCTGAAGCATCAACATGGGATCAAATGAAATAAAGTGAACCATGCGCAACAACATGCGTTACAAACACAAGAAAGTTTAGTGCAGCAAGATGTATTTCTATCGGAGTAGTACATAATACCTGCTTTTTTTGTCTATGCTAAGAAGCCTGAGATGCTATGCAAAACATCTCAAGTTGCCTAGAATGACATGTATGATGAACCAATTTTATTTGATTTTGTCTTTATCTTAGAAATTGTAGAAATGTGTGTTGCTATATCAATTTTTGTTATTTTTTAATGTAGCCACAATATTGTCTGGCAGGTCTATAGAGTAGCTAGCTTGTTAAGTGATGCTGAAAGTGGTAACGGAAGAGAAATCTAGCAGTAGCCAGTTTGTTGGCCAAAAAAAAATACTCTATACACGGCAGGCAGTCTAGCATCTTACCAGAAAAGGAATATAATATTGCACTTTTTGCCAAATATGGCATGGCCGTGCGGAGAGACTAAACTACGGCCGGCCGTAATTTAGCCGTTTTCAAAAAATATTGTTTATTTTGGTGTAACTTATTTTTATCATTAGATGTACTGATATTTTTTTTACTTTCATAAAATTTTTGAATCAGGCGAATGATCATACATAAAGTTCGAAAGTAAAAGAAAACGACAAATTTAATAGGACGGAATCAATATATAAAAGTTGTTCTTCAAATATGTCTAAATTGAGTTAAAATTGATTTATTTATTTATTTTGACCTACAACTGTTTATGCGTCTCAAAAGTAAAAACTGAAGATCTCCCTTGCCCGCGGCCCGCCTCGTCTCGGCCTCGGCCTCGGGCCCTCGGCCTGGGTCGGCTTCGACGCGCGGTCGGCGCGACTCCCCCGGCCCCGGCTCCTGGTCCGTTCCGCACCCCGCTTCGACCAACCAACCAATCGCCGCCGCGCCGCGCCGCGCCGCATCGCTTCTCTTTTTCCCCGCCCGTCCTGCCCGCCCGACGGCGGCTTCGCCTCGCCAGTCGCGCTCTCTTCCCCTCGTCCCCTGCCGCCGCAGCACCCCGTCCAGGTCCATGGCGTCCTCTACCGCCCCGCTCCACAGCACCCAGCCGTCGCCCTCCCGCACGCGCTATGCCGACTCACCCCGCACACGCTAAGCCGCGCGGGTGCCGTGAGAAACTTGGAACCCGTCACAGCCCGCAGCAAGATTTCGTCGCGCGGGCGCTCATAATAGTCTCTGCACTCCTCGTCTAAAAAATGGCGTCTCCCTCCAGCTCCTGCGAGGTCGTGGACCTCTCCTTGGCAGCGACCCGCGACGATGCGTCCTCAAGGCTCTTCTTCAGCGGCGGCGACTTGTCTTGGCCGGTGGCCGCGGGGATCCCGTCCGCGTTGACCAACCAAGAATCGCTGGTTGCCCTGTGCCGCCAATTCGGGGTGCCCAGCGAGTTGAAGCCGGTGTGCGCCAACACGTTGAGGTGCGGGGTGTGCGAGACGCCGCCCGAGGGCTCGAACGCCCTGTGCATCTACTCCGACGCGCTCGAGGCCGGTCTGCGGTTCCCGCTCCACGACTTCTACCTGAAGCTCCTCCGGCACTACGGCCTGGCGCCGAGCCAGTTAACCCCTAATGCGTGGAAGTACATGGCGGCGTTCGTGCTGCGCTGCAAGGAGGCCAGAGTGGAACCGCTGGTATCTGTCTTCAGATACTTCTTCTGCGTGTACGCTCACAGGCACAAAGACATGCCATTGCCATTGGGGTGGCACC
Organism: Cymbopogon citratus; assembly: GCA_031170775.1. Lineage (NCBI taxonomy): Eukaryota > Viridiplantae > Streptophyta > Magnoliopsida > Poales > Poaceae > Cymbopogon > Cymbopogon citratus. The sequence goes on from DXKC01002010.1 coordinate 8,225, forward strand.
ATGTCCAGGGCGTCCAGCCCTACGCCGGCCGCCGCCTCTTCACCGGCACTCTGTACACCAAGAAGGGATGGAAATCAAGGTTCTTCTTCCTTCAGTCACCGAAGGGTATGCCATGGAAGTGCCCGGTGGCGTGGGGCAAGCCCAGGAGGGAGGACGCCCGCACAGTGGAGATCACGGATGCGGCGATAGACAAGCTGAAGCAGATGACATGCATTGATTTCAAGTCCTACTTGAGTCTCCACACCCCGCCCGTCGGCTCTCTCATCCAGCTGCAGCTGCCCATGGTGAAACCAGAATCCGCGGCGTCCAGTGCCCAAGCGCACGCTTTTACCTCGCCGCACCAGATGCAGACGACATTGGAAGCGGGGGCAAGAGTAACCAGCGGAGCCGCTGCTGCCGACGGGGGTGATGACTCGACGCTGCGGAAGCGTGGGTGTCCAGGTCCGAGCCCGGGCCCGGCGTCCGTGACTGTGACACCTCCGACGCCTCAAAGCTTTGCCATTTCGGCAAGCGACGACTCGACGCTGTGGAAGCGCAGGTGTCCGGGTTCGGGCCCGGCGTCCGTGACCGTGACACCTCCGATGCCTCAAACCTTTGCCATTGGGGCAGCGCTGCAACCACAGGGAATGGGAATGACACCATGTGTGGCATCGTTTGATGGAGCCTGGGGCAACAGCGAGATCTCCATGCCACCAGGGATTTCGCCAAGTGACGCCCTCTCTATGTATGATGCTATGGTGGCAATGGATGCTGAAAAGGCCCGGTTGCAAGATAAGGAGCAGGCGATAGATGCCAAGGCAGCCCAGCAGATCGCCCACCTTCAAGGTCAGCTGCAACAGGCCAATGCTGTGAATGCCAAGTTCATGGACTACTTGGTTGTGGCCCGAACCGAGAATGCACAGCTCAAGGAGGAGCACGCCGTTGAGATCGCCAAGCTCAATCAGGAGCACGCCGTTGAGATCGCCAAGCTTCAGGACGCACACACCGCACATGCCGAGAAGATGAAGGCAGAGTGCACAGCTGAAATTGCTAAGCTCAACGAGAAGCACGATGCTGACGTTGCCTGGCTCATGGAGGAGCATGAGGTCGATGTTGCCCACGTGAAGCATGCTGCGGAGGAGGTGACGGTGGAAGTGGTGCAGGATGCAAAGAAGGACATAGTGCTCTTCCTATTCCCGCACCTGGACGCCTCATTGCTGTGATCAGATCATGAACCAGTAAGTTATTTGTGATCGTGCATCTTATGTTTATTCACTTTTATGTTTTTGTTTTTCGAGAGTATTTTGGTTTTTATATTTAGCTCTGGTTACTGTCATAGTGTACATCTATGGTTTATCATCTGCCTACTGGAAATTATTGATGTGTGAATTGTGATCCATTTTTCAGTTATGAGAAATTACATTACACCAAACATGTTAGGAAATGTGACAGTATAGGATAGTTTTGTAAAAGAAATTTTTTCCTTTGTTCTCTCTGAAGATGTAAGCGATAAATTCGAGTCTATTTAGTGATATGGTTGAAACCTATAAGGGTTACATATCCCATAACTGACAATCTGCCACTTGAGTTTCTGTTTAATTGACTAAATTTAGAGAAAAAATAAAGTTGTTAAATATATGAGCAGTTTATCATAAAGCCTTGTTGTCACAAACATAAGAGTTGTTTTGGCCAATCCTCTTCTTATTTTCTGATTATAATTTGAGTTTTTATTACAACTTGACTAGATTTGGGTAGACAAAGAGTTTTTTAATATCTGAGCAGCTTATCATAAAGCCTTGTTGTCACAAACATACAGTTGTTTTGGCTGATCCTCTTTTTACTTACTGACGGACTATCCATCATGTCTTTATCTGTCTTTTTCATTCTAATTATAATTTGAGTTTTGCTTAAATTTATACAGAAAAAGCAATTTTTGTTTCTCTGTGTTGCCTTTCAGTGATATTAGCTATGGGCCACAATTTGTGTTGCCTTCAGTGACATTAGCTATGGACCACGATTGTAGCTTGACGATAGTTTTTGTCATTGAACTATGATATGTGATTAAAGAATTGTCCATTAAACCCTTAGATGCAGATATTTTGTGCTCTAAACTTATGAAATTAAATAGTGTCGGCCCTGCAAATGAAACTATTAGGAGAAAAGACTGATCCATCGCACTTATGTAACTAGATTGTGCCATATCTATCTGTTTATATATCACGAGCTGAACCTTTGAATACTACTAAATTGTATCTTTGAACTGACACATGGTCCTTGAAGCCTTCCTGAAGCATTCTGGAAAGAGCTTGATCAAGTGAAGCAGCTGTGGAAGAACAGAAATGATCT
>DXKC01002012.1:0-10248 GCA_031170775.1 Cymbopogon citratus
GAGAGAGAGAGAGCAGCGCAGCTGCACAGAATTGTTATCGCAACAAGCTGCCTCCGCCGCCGCCGGCCGCACTACCCAATCGCCGCGCTCGTTTCCCCACCGTCCGATGGCCGCCGTCACGCCGCTGCCGAAGTCGGACCCGTCGCCGCAGAAGGGGCGCCCGGCCCCGTCCGCCGCCGCCGCGGCCAAGCGAGGAGCGGGCGGGGCGGGCGCCGCCGGGGGCGGCCTGCTGATGGGGAAGTACGAGCTGGGGCGCCTCCTGGGTGCCGGCACCTTCGCCAAGGTGTACCTCGCGCGGCACGTCGGCACCGGGGACAGCGTCGCCATCAAGGTGCTCGACAAGGAGAAGGCCGTCAAGAGCGGGCTCGTCCCGCACATCAAGCGTGAGATCGCCGTGCTGCGCCGCGTGCGCCACCCCAACATCGTGCACCTGTTCGAGGTCATGGCCACCAAGACCAAGATCTACTTCGTCATGGAGTACGTCCGCGGCGGCGAGCTCTTCTCCCGCGTCTCCAAGGGCCGCCTCAAGGAGGACACCGCGCGCCGCTACTTCCAGCAGCTCGTCTCCGCCGTCGGCTTCTGCCACGCCCGCGGCGTCTTCCACCGGGACCTCAAGCCCGAGAACCTCCTCGTCGACGACCTCGGGAACCTCAAGGTATCCGACTTTGGACTATCCGCCGTCGCCGACCAGTTCCGCCCCGACGCCCTGCTCCACACCTTCTGTGGCACGCCGGCGTATGTGGCCCCCGAAGTGCTCGGTCGCCGCGGGTACGACGGCGCCAAGGCTGACGTGTGGTCGTGCGGTGTCATCCTCTTTGTGCTCATGGCCGGGTATCTCCCTTTCCATGACAAGAACATCATGGCCATGTACAAGAAGATTTACAAGGGCGAGTTCCGCTGTGCGAGGTGGTTCTCCAAAGACCTTACCAGCTTGCTGAGGCGCATTCTTGACACTAACCCCAACACTAGGATCACTTTGCCGGAGATTATGGAGTCCCAGTGGTTCAAGAAAGGATTCAAGCCTGTCAAGTTCTATATCGAGGATGACAAGCTTCATAACGTTATAGATGATGAGGATGGCCTGTTGGATATGGGACCTGCTGGTCCCGTTCCTCCACCATTGCCACCTCCACCACCGCCTGTGCCTCCGCCAAGGGTTGATGGTGATGAATCGGGGTCAGATTCAGACTCGTCGATCTCATCCTGCCCTGCTTCAGTTTTATCTGATGAAAATCAAAGGCCCCGTGGCTCCCTCCCACGTCCAGCAAGTCTTAATGCGTTCGATATCATATCATTCTCAAGGGGATTTAATTTATCAGGGTTATTTGAAGAGAAAGGGGATGAAGTGAGGTTCATCTCGGCTGAGCCCATGTCGGATATCATAACAAAATTGGAGGACATAGCAAAGCTGAAGAGCTTTAAGTTACGGAGGAAGGACTGGCGGATTTGCCTGGAGGGTACAAGGGAAGGAGTTAAGGGGCCGTTAACAATTGGCGCGGAGATATTTGAACTCACACCTCCCCTTGTAATGGTGGAGGTAAAAAAGAAGGCAGGGGATAACGAAGAGTATGAGGACTTCTGCAGCAAGGAATTGAAGCCAGGGATGCAGCACCTTGTCCACCATATGGTCCGAGCTCCAAGTATGCTTGCCGATGCCGAGTAGGTCGAAAGGTAGTAAATTTTCCTCACTTCTTCTTATGATGTCACTGATGCCATTTCTAATAATATTTTTGATAATATTTATTTGCATGATCCAACCTCTGTAGTTTAAAGTCACATGTGTTCTACGTATGTTAATTCAGGCATGATATGTTTGCATTGCTAATTCCATGTGAACGGTGATGAATTTCTTGGCCCAGATATTCTCTTGCTAGTCTTTGAACATACTAATTGCATGTTGCAAACAAGCGAGGTCTGAAATTGTTTGCGGAATGATTACTTGAAATGCATACCACTTGATCAAAATTAAAATCTGTATACCATTCTAGTGTTTTTGCAGTTGCTGAACGATTGATTTCTTTATTTCTACATGCTGGCTTAACTAAGATGCATGCATTATGAACACATGTCATGAGCACAAGTTATCTTTGGCATCCCAATTGATTAGTTTTTCTGCCTAGCTTGATTGGATCACAATTTTCTGTATGTATTAGTTAGACGAGGACATTTTCTATATAACATCTTCTTGTTAAAGATTCTGTTATGATTATCCACATTCTGTTGGAATTTACCTTTTCAGCTCGGAAGTAAAAATAGAATGAACTTGTGTTCTCACACCAGCATTACTTCCATAATTCTGCTGTCGCATCTCTAGCTATGAGGAATGTTATAAAAAAATGAAACGAGGAGGGGCTTGTTCCTTTTATTCCATAAGAAAACTTTCTAGAAGCTTCCGAGCATTCTAGTCCATGTTTGGGAACTCTAGGGTGTGTTTGGTTCCTCAACCAAACCTTGCCTACCCTTGCTGCGCAAGGATTTGATGCTGCTGCTGGTCTTGAATGTTTGTCTAGCGTTTTCTCCGTTCTTGTGCTAGCAAGAATTTCCAACATTTCAGCTTGCTACCAGCGGTGAGCCAAAATGGCTCTTTCCTTGCAAAACAAGTTTCTTGGAGCTTGTGCTGGTATAGTAAATAATCTTGCTTGGGAACCAAATGTCTTATACTCTCTGTAGATACACAATTCAGGTTTATGTGGTGTATTGCTTTTATCCCTCTATCATAAATTATTACAGTGATGTTATGACTTTTTCCTGCATTAGAGTTATTCAGGTTATTTGTGTGATGATGGCAGTAGGTCGTTATATGTCAGGAGTCGATTTGTGGGGTTTGTGTGTAGGTGGCTTTATGTTAAATTTCCTCTGTGGTAACATAATGTTTGTTGCATTATTGCTCTATAATCATCATTTGTGTGCAGCTAATGATAGCATCTACCTGATTGGGTCCATGTTGATCACTTAATTTGACAAATACAGTCATAATTATAATGAAAATTGAAAAACATGAATCACATTAACACGATAAAATCTTATGCATATATGCAGCCACAATTAGTTGCTGCTGCTTTGTTGTCAGCTTAGTTGAATGAAAATTTAAGCATGATTAATCCTTCCAAAAGCCTACCCCAACTTGCTTGGGACAAAAGGCTAAGTTGTTTTGTATTAATCCTTCCAAAAAAGTCATTTTAGTTCCTTTTTCTCTATCAAAATTGCCTTTTATTAAACCTGAACTTTTGATGTCTTAACAGTCTGCCTAATGTTCTTTCACATGAATAAGTGGATCCGGTAGTATACTATAATCCACTGGGATCATATATAGTTATTAGTTCCTGGCACATGGAAATATTCTGATTGTTCATCTGTAGGTTTGTTATAGTGTCAACAGATTTAAACTTTCTTTGTGGCCTGATGGGGCATGAATAGCTTTGCAGAGGGTAATGTTATTGTATTTAGATGCACACATTTCCTGATAAATGGTTTGCTTGTCATGGATCAGCTTGGGTGTTTTATTATGATTTCTGAAACTTGTGACAGGACAGCAGAATCGATTGCTTCATCATCTGACCATTCATTTGCTCACTGCAGGCTTTGAACTTAACAACAGCACTTCGGATGGAGCTACTGGTAACAGGAGTGACATTCAGGAATCAGGAGTGACATTCCGAGCGGCATGAGGATAGAGACAGTTGAGCACAGCACAGCTGACGACAAGAGATCGTACTGAACAAAAAGACCAGTTCCAAAGCACTGTAGTTCCGCAGATGATGAGCTCGACATCTCAAAAACTGAATAAGTTCTGCCCGCCGCCATGGAGGGAGACTCTGGATGTACATACTCCGGTGTCTTTGTTGTTTGGTACCTGAGGTTAAGTTGTTGCTGAATGTTTGTTGTATCACTGGTGGTGCAGTGTAGTCCTGGTATTGGTTGTAGGCGCGGAGCATGATAATATAATAATAACAATTTGGTTAATCATCATGCTATTCTGTCTCCAACGATGAATCGGGTGCATCCTGGACCGGCACGTCCGCACATGCTCAGCTCCGGTGGCCTGATTGGGATTCCGAATCTTCCATTTCTGATACCGTATGATAATTGTAGTATTGTATGGAGTCCCGATTTGGAGAGGCACCGATGTTTCGGACTCTGCAGGAGTCGTCTAGAGACAGGGAGGCCGCCGCCGGATTGGCAGCAAGTGCGGCGGCCCTAGTCGTGCCCTGCACGTGACCCGGCGTTGGCGCTGGTTTGGCCTACCCAACGCCGCGCGTGGCGCCGGGCCCGACCACGAAAGCGCCGTGTGCGGCTGCGCGGGGCTCGGAGTTGGCGGCGCGCGTCAGCGGGTCCCGACCCGTTTGTCGCTGCGTGGCTGTGGAGATAAAGATCGTATTTATCGTGAATGAATGGGTTTGTGTCACCATCGTATCTGTGACCGTCTTCCTTTTTCTGGATTCGCCGATAAGCAATCGGTGACACAGACACACGGTGACATGTGAGCGATGGGCAATGGAACGTCGACTCGGGCGATAACTGTTTAAACTATTTGAGTGTTGAACAGAATGCAAATATATAACAGTTAACAATCTATGTGCATTCCTGCACGGAGGGTTCTAGAATTGTGACAAACTTTAGAGTATTTCACCTTTTCCGAAACCAAAAACACAAAAAAGTAAAAGGCAGGGTGAGTTTTACAATTACTTTGCATGTCTTGCACCAATAACAAGTTTAAAAAATTCAGAACTGTGAAACAGAAAGGAACCATAAATAACACAACAATTTTCCATATAAATCCCCACTTCCTCTTTTTCCTGTCATAGAATGTCTACGGGAGTCTCAATAGATCTGCAGCAAACTGATTCATGTTTTTTTTTGGTGGTACCAAATCAGAATATTCAGAATAACTTGATACTTGCTAAATGCTAATGTGTCTTAGAGCATGAACTTAGCAAAGAGTGGGCATTGTAAGTTTTGTAACTGTAACAACCAGCTAGTGAGTACAGTAGTGATTATCTGGTGCCACAATGACCCATGCCCTTCGTCGTCCTGAATCCAAGAATTGACATGCTTGTACCTTTCAACTTACCATGACATAATCTATGGTTACTATCCAAACTATCATGAGGCTCTGTTGGTTACTATCCAAACTATCATAGGCTCTGTTACTCTGTATCCATGTTTTTCATCTTAGTTTTTGGCTCATATTTTTGAATTCGCCGATAAGTACGCTTGACACACTCACATGCGAACGAAGGAGGCTTCTCGGCCACGGTCCCAGCCTCTATCTATAATGAATGCTGCCAATCTTAGATGGATTTTCGCTGCTATAATTCTCCATCTCTGTCAAAAACTTTGGTGATTTGGCTCATATTTTTGGAAAATGGATCTAAACACCATGGTGTAAAATAGCAAAAAGTTTGCATTTTATATTTTGTATTTTTCACCCAAGAGGTCCAAAATAGGACAAAAACGACATGGGGCTGCGTGCTGAATCAACATGGCTAAAATTTTGGCATGTAATGAAAAATTTTAGTACTTTGCATTTGTTGCAGCAAAAATTTTGAGGTTTTGGCATTTTGCATTCCTATGCATCTGAACACACCCCTATTTGCCACTGTAATAGGGATTGCAATTCAGGCTCATGAATTAACAAGGCAAGCTTTGTATTTTTTGTAACAAGTTTAAAAAAGTTCAGAACTTTGAAACAGAAAGGAACCAAAAAGAAGATACCAATTTTCCATATAGTTTCCCACTCCCTCCTGTGATAGAATGTCTACGGGAGTCTCAACTCTCGGTAGATCTGCAGCAAATCTGATTCATGTTTTTTTTTGGGTACCAAACCAGAATAAGTTAATACTGTTTGCTAATGTGTTTTTGAGCATGAACTTAGCAACGAGTGGGCATTGTAAGTTTGTAAGTGTACAGCCAGCTAGTGATTATCTGGTGCCAATGGCCCATGCCCTTCGCCTCCTCCTGAAAAAAAAAACTAAATTTATATATGCTTGAGCCCAAGAATTGATATGACATTTGCAGAGTTATTCACCATTCAAGGGAGGTTTATTGATCCAAAGGGACATCCTAGAAAACCAGAGTATTTACCTATGAACTTACCATGACATAATGCAATGACACTGTGGTTACTATCCAGACTATCACAGGCTCTGTCATACTCTGTATCCATGTTTTTCATCTTAATTTTTCAGTAGCACCTCTGAAGTTCATTGCCACTTATTAGGACAAAAGTAATAATCATGATAAAGGCCTAGAATAACATGAGAGGGGAAGACATCCATTATCAGCCATGGAAATAATAGGAGGCGTAGTAATAACAATGGAGTGCGTGACCTCAAACATCATAGCTTTAGAACTGACAAAAGTGGGAATGATGATTTTAGCTTTGAAGCAAACATAACAACAATTCGTAAGTTGCTACGTAATCTTAGTCCAGGAGCCTGCTCCTTAGTAATCGACGACCTTCTAAAATTAGGAAAAGGCGAGGAAATCCTAAAACACTTCCCTCCCAACCATTGCCTCCGACAGAGTTTCTTCCCTTCTAAAATTAGTGAAACAGGACTCCCCATTTCCTCCCCTCCAACACCACTGGACAGCAATCGCCTAGCACCTCCTAGCCTCAGATCTCACCGAACATATCAGACCCCAGCAGCCTCTCTTGCCAATGGTCGTCCACCATCTCAACCGCTGTTCAGAGGGACGACACAGACTCGGTCCGGCCGTTTGCCCGGCCGGACCTTCACCCATGTTCACACGAAGAACTTCATTTTCTTCCCATGGCCATGGAGAAGAACCAAGACTCCCGGTTGATCATGGGCCGCTACACGCTGGGGCGCCTCCTCGGCTGCGGCACATTTGCCAAGGTGTACAAGGCTCATAATGGCCACCGGCCAGGTGGTGGCCGTCAAGGTGCTGGACAAGGACGCCGTGCACCGCTCCGGCATGGCGGAGAAGGTGAAGACCGAGGTGGACGTGATGCGGCGCGTGCGCCACCCCAACGTCGTCCGCCTCCACGAGGTGATGGCCACGCGGTCCAGGATCTACTTCGTCATGGAGTACGCCAGCGGCGGCGAGCTCTTCGCGCGCCTATCCCAGAGCACGCGGTTTCCAGAGCCCGTGGCGCGACGGTACTTCCAGCAGCTGATCACCGCCGTCGAGTTCTGCCACAGCCGCGGCGTGTACCACCGCGACCTCAAGCCCGAGAACCTGCTCCTTGACGTGCGCGGAGACCTCAAGGTCTCCGACTTTGGGCTCAGCGCGCTGCAGGACGGCGGCGCCCGCTTACGCGGTGGCGGCCTCTTGCACACGGCGTGCGGCACGCCGGCGTACGTCGCCCCCGAGGTTACGACGACCAGACACGAAATGCCATGCATGCATATGCACGAAGCTTAATAACATGCCTCGCTCGATCTTCTAATAACACACATTTAATAATTTCGTGTTTTATGTTAATCAGGTTCTCTTGAAGAGTGGCTACGACGGTGCGAAGGCGGACATCTGGTCGTGCGGCGTGATCCTCTTTGTGCTCCTGGCAGGCTACCTTCCGTTCAACGACACCAACCTGATGATGTTGTATCGGAAGATCACGCAGAGCAACTACAAGTGCCCGCCGTGGTTCTCCGTCGATGCGCGCAAGCTCCTTGCCAGGATGCTAGACCCCAACCCCAGGACCAGGACCACCATCTCCAAGATCACGGCTAATCCCTGGTTCCAAAAAGGACTCTGCACTCGCATCGGCGGCAAGTCCGACGTCTTGAGCGAGGCCTCCGAGGTGCTGGGCAAGGAAGCCTGCAAGTGCAACCACAAGCGTGAGGACGCCGACGCCGACGACGAGGACGCCCGGAAGAGGAAGCGATCCAAGGTGACGGTGTCTTCGCCGACCGTCGCCGCCATGAGGCCTCCAAGTATGAACGCCTTCGACATCATCTCACGATCGAGAGGGTTGGACCTGTCCAAGATGTTCGATGAGGAGCACAGGATGGAGGCACGGTTCTCTTCTAGAGAAACCACGGCGGCGATCGTGTCCAAGCTAGAGGAGATCGCTGAGACGCGGAACCTCCGCGTCAAGCTAAACAAAGGGGGTAGAGTCCAGATGGAGGGCAGACTGGACTGTCGGAGAGGTGCACTCGCCATCGAGGCAGAGATCTTCGAGGTGGCGCCATCGGTGCGCATGGTGGAGATGAGGAAGACCGGTGGTGACTCGCTCGAATTCCAAGAATTCTACAAGCAGGAACTGAAGCCGTCGTTAGGTGACATTGTGTGGTCGTGGCAGGGCGGTGATTCGCCGCCTCCGGCTCCTTTGTCGGTGCGGCCGCCGAGGCAAGCCACAAACCAACGTTCATGATTTGCCACTACTTGCATAAAAGATTTTCGCAGCGGCATTTTTTTAGAGAAAAGGGACAAGCCCCAAAAGCAAAATGAGTTCGGGTTTCCGAGGCAATCACTGCCAAACTGGTCATAAGACCTTACAGTATGCAAAGACAAGGCATTCATAACTGTCACAACCCCTCCCAGGATCAGCAAACGAAGCATCATAGTGAGCCGAAGTTGCAATTGGTGAAGCCAAAAACTGAGCATCCAATAGCTCCAACCTTGATGAATCTTCCCTGGTTCCCAACCTCCATTGGATCTGAGGCGGCAAACATGCTATGATCTCCATCTTCCTTGCTATCTCCTCCACCTGGGCTCCAATGTCCGGTTTGAACATAGCTCGCCATCTTCTTAAGAGACCGACTATCTTCAACAGCACTTGTTTCATTCCTGTCCACACCACACCCTGAAAAAAAATCTTGTTTCTTAGCTTCCAGATGGCCCAGAGTACAGCTGAAGAAATTATATTGGTAACCACTTTTTTTTTATTAGCAATCCAATAACCTACAGTACTCTCATAATTAACACCCATCTCAGTATTGAACATACCAGAGGAAATTCTCCAAACATTCACACTCAAGCAACAGTCAAAGAATAAGTGTTGGATAGACTCATTTTCACAACAGAAAATACAGGAGGGGTCACTAACATCCCTTCTTTTGGCCAAATTATCTCTAGTTAAGAGTCTGTTTTTAGAAAGCAACCGTAGTAAGAATTGGACTCTAGGGGCACCATAATCTTCCAAATGGAACTAGAGAACTGGGGAACCACCCCCCTGTGATTAATCACAGCATACATAGACTGCACAAAGAAGTTACCACTTGTTGTATAGGACCACATGATCTGATCCTCCTCTTAAGAGAGTGTCAGATTACCCACTAAAGCACATAATTCTCTCCAACCCTCCATAGTATTGCTGGACACATTTCTCCTAAATGTAAACATCAAGTTCTCACCATCCCACACCTCTTTAATTGTTTTACCCAGCTGCTCACAAATCGCATACAAAGGCCAGTACACAACGTGTTACCTATCCAATGGTCTTCCCAGAATCTAATTTTCCTTCCATTGCCAACCACCCATTTTATTCCTAGTCCTAGCAAAGCAACTTTCATAGCCTAGATAATTCCTTTCCAGAAAGGAGAAACACCCAAGTCTGAGCAACAGAATAGATTAGGCTCATCAACCCTATATTTGGACTGCACTATTGTTTTCCAAATGGAATTAGTGTTTAGTTGGTATCTGAAGATCCATGCACTTAAGAATGCTAAATTTAAACTTCTAAGATCAAGAATATCTAGATCACCCATCTCCTTTTTTTGGGAAATTAATTGCCAATTAGCCAAGTGATACTTGTGGTGGTCTTCAGTATTATCCCAAAGAAAGTGCCCCATGCGGGAATTGATCATGTCAATAGCTCACCTAGGGAACTTGATTATGGACAATAAGTAAATAGGGATGTTGCTTAAGCAGGCTTTGAGAAGTGTTAGCCTGCCAGCATAGGATAGTAATCTACCCCTCCGGCCTGCAATTCTCTTGATGATCTTATCTATTACAGGTTGTAGGTCCAGTTGATTTTCATTCCAGACATTTGCTCAAAGCAAACCAGCAGCCATTTCAAGTCCACTGCCTTATCTAGATCATTTTCTAGGAACAGTAAGGTGTCATCGGCATACTGTAGACTGATGAGCCCTCCTACTACTATATGAGGCACCGCAGCGGCATTTTGATACTAACGGTTCACCAAAACCACAAATTTTTAAACTATTTGGCACTTTGTCACAGGGGGTCATGTGGGAGGGATTAGGCATGACCCTTTGAAAGTGGCGAAACATAAGTAATAGTACGTCATTTGCCGCGGGGGGGAGGGGGGGGGGGGCG
>DXKC01002013.1:0-10469 GCA_031170775.1 Cymbopogon citratus
CGTCGAATCTTACTATCGCCAAGCCTCCGACCTGCTCAACCGCCGCCACCCCAACGACCCGTGCTGGCCCGCCTTCACCGAGGCCGCCCGCCTCGTTACCGAAGCGTGGAATTTCTTGTCGGATCCTGAACTCAAAGATTTGCTCGACGCCGGATACGAAGCTGCCGCTCCTGTACCTGCGCCGCCGCCGAATCTGCCAGCGCTGCTGCCGCCGCCGAATCTGCCAGCGCTGCTGCCGCCGCCGCCGCCGCCGCCGAATCAGCCAGCGCAACCGCCCCCACCCCCACCCCCACCGTCGCATCAGCCAGCGCCACCGCCCCCACCCCCACCCCCATCCCCACCGCCGCATCGGCCAGCGCCGGTTCAGATGGGCCGCCCCAAGCGTACGAAGAGGTCCGTGAAGAAGCTGAACTTGTAATGGCTGTATCAAGTTAAACTCTGAGGTATGTCTTCTTCCCTAATCTTTGCTCCGCTACACGACATCACATCTGTATACCTACAGTTCTTTTCCATATACTTGGTTTATGTGATTGCTGGAATGTTTCATCTAGAGAGAACTGAAAGAAAGAAGGGGAAGGGCCACCTTGCCAACAAACTGTGGGACTTTAGGATCCTAGCATCTAACATCATGCTTATTTTAATGTGTACGATAGTGCATTGAGATTAGCCTTATAAGAATTAAGGCGAGGGTATAATGACCATTGTTCACTGCATTTTGCACAGTACAGATGGGTTGCAAGTTTAATACATTGATTCTTATATTATGCTTTTAAGATGGAGACTGAGATACAAATTACATTGATTAATGTGTATATGAGAAAATGATACTTATGGCTGATCCTGAATAATGCTATACTTACAAAGGATAACCTGCTTAAAAGGAAATGGAAAGGGGACGCTGTCTGTTTTTTCTGCAACAATAATGAAACTGTACAACATCTTTTCTTTCATTGTACCATTGCTAAGTCTGTCTGGGCTACAATTGCTACTTCCCTGGGTGCTACTAATGTGCCTACCTCCTTTGACCAAAGCTGGAAACGGCGTGAGATTGGTTGCCTCATAACAAGAAGTTTCATGCCTTGGGCATTGCATCCATTTGTTGGGCGATATGGAAAGCAAGGAATAGATGTTGTTTGAAAACAAATACATTTGTAACCCCATTTCAATCGTGTGTCATGCATGTGCCTTAATGAGTTACTGGGCAGGTATGTACTCTGAAGGTGAAAAGGAGGCGCTTATCGCTGGAGTCAACACCATGATGGAGATCACATTGAAGCTGGTGAAGAAGAAGCCCAGAACCGCCCCCCTTCTATTGCAAGACAAGTCTGATGACGCTCCAGATGACTGAAGGATGGTACTCTTCATCGACTGGTGATCAGAAACTAGAAATGCGAGAACAAAGACTCTGTTTTGGCTGGTGACTTGAGTCACAAGTTCTTTCGTTGAACTTTTTCTACTGCTATTTGTCTCTTTATGTCCTAGTTGGGTGCAATGCATGAACACCTGTAGTGGCTGGGTGGTTTAGTGCAAGTTCACGATCTAGATGCTAGCTGTTCCCTTTATCTTGTCTCTGGTCTTCCTGTAATCTGCTACACAGCTACCTTTGTATTTCCGTTATTAGCTTAATGGAAATGGGGTTAATCCTCGGTTCAAAAAAAAATGAGAAAATGATACTTCCTCTTATTACAGATTTAAGCTCTTAGCTTTAACTATCAATATTTAACATTTCATACAAGTTGATAATGTAAGTTTGTTGATATTAGATTCACCATGAGATACACTCTTAACTCTTTCAATTTTATTTGCAATCAAAGTGACACATTGGAGACCATGCTTCTGTCATAAAGGACTCAAATTTGTTGCAGGTGCACAAGGCAGAATGGCTGTGAAACAATCTTAATATGTCTTCAGGTTCCTATAAGACCAGGGTTCAGCAGCTGACTCTTTGATGCAATAGCCTTTGTTTCTTGTATCCTCCGGCTGTCAAACAATCGTAAGAGTTCGGGTTCAGCAGCTGATTCTTTGATGCAATAGCCTTTGTTTCTTGTATCCTCCGGCTGTCAAACAATCGTAAGAGTTCTTCAGCATCCTCTGAGGCTACGTGATAGCCTTTGTTTGTCGTATCTTCCTGTTCTTTCAGTCCTCTTTACAATGTGATCCTCTAGGGTTTATTTTGCAGTTCATCACTTTTTTCGGAGCTAGGATCCTAAACTCCTTCAGTTTGTTGGCAATGTGACCCTTCCTCTCCTTTCTTTCAGTCTTCTCTATAATGTACTGAAGTACTCTTTGTGCATGTTACAATCCGTTGCAAGTGACTCGGAGCCAGCAAGGTGCAAGACCATTTTGCTGCTTTTTCCGGCTCCTTTAGGATAAAACTTACTTCTTACTTATGATTAATCTGCATTAATTCTTTTCAGATGGTTTAGATTATTGGTTTGCTTTAAATCAGTCTGTGTTGATGTGTTTATGTGCAAAATCCTTGAATCATTTTTTGATCATTTAGCAGGACTCTGTTGTCCGGAAGGCAAAATGTTGAGCATGTTCTAGAGCTATGTACAGAAACATTATACACAGATTCAGAACATGCATGTTTGCATTGCAAAATTCTAGACTGGGAAATTTTCAGATCAGTAAAATAAACCGCGTTAGCGTCCCCAGCTTTTGATGGTTGTAGGTTACCTGCTTATCTCCAGTTGACCAAACTGATACTTACAGAAATTCACAGGCCAAATAAACTATGTAAGTAAATATTCATGACGTGGTGAAAAAGACTTTCCTCAGCTGTTTAACCGGGCAATCATAGTGTCAGACACCACATGCACAATTCTCTTGTGTATTTACAGTATTATTGTTGAGTTTCAGCTTTGGCAAAATGTTCCAACCAAAAAAAAGCAACCCTCCAGACAACAAGGTTTGTCGACCCGTCAAGAATTTGTATGTAGGGTGAAGCGGGAAGGTGGGCACAATTGCAGTTTCTATGTTATATAATAACCAGTTCTCGATGGGCGTGATTGCATTTTGATGTTATCATCAGCTTATTCTTGTATGTGAGCAACACACAGCTTGCCATGTTTAATATTTTACCCTATGCGACCAACAAGGCTACTCATTTAGTATCATGACGAGAAGAAGGTAATACTGGTCTACGGAGTATGGCCCAACACAAACTGCTGCAAAACTGAAGCTACATGTATTACCTTTTGTTTTCAAGATCTGCTTCTGAACTGAACACCTGCAGGTTAGTTCTTTGTTTGTGGGGTTTCATTTAGTATTATGAGGATTCCAAAAGTATGAGAGCAGAATTTCGTTTGCCAGTAATTTTATTCAGAGTTTCAGACTATAAATAAGTTGCAGATAATCAAATTTCTGGTATATAGCTTTCCAGGACAAGAGAAAATAGAAGCAGCAGCAGAATAACCAGACATTTTTTCAGTTTTCTTTTTTATTTGAGAATGTCCTACACATTGATGAATGAACACATACTGGATACAGTTCAACGAGCAGAGGGATTTTTTCCCAGGCATCAATGGATGGAAAATACCTTAGGCCACTGGACAGACTTCAGCTGGCCGAACTACTTTGGGTTCTGACTGCAACAACCGCCAAATCAGGAAATTCGAACTGAATCAGGAAGAAACCCAAAATTCAGGTGCGGAATTGCTTCGCCGTAAGGTTCCTTTTAAACGTCCAGAACCCAGCCTTCAATCTCTCTGCAGCGCCCAGCCCCTGAAAACATCGACAGCAGCCGTCAGCCACGTGGGTAAAATCTGAAACAGCACAATGAGGGCAGGTGGCAAGAAAATTGCAGGAGTGGGGAGGCGCTAAGGATTGTCTTGTTTGATTGAATATCCATCACAAAGGATTCGTAAGCATTGAGTAGTTATTCAGTTTGTTGGCCTGGTCAGGCATGAAGCTCCCAATTGGAACTTGGAATTGTTGTAGTACTGGGCAGGTAGCGGCGCGGTTCTGGCACGGCACGGTTCGGCATGGCGCTCAGCGTTTGCTCGGGAGTTCCGACTACATGGCTGATAAGCAGCAGGTGCACCATGCACGCGTTTTGCCTACTCATCTTATCCGCCTTTGCATTTCGATATGTAGAAGCAGAGTCAACGAAAGTGCCACAAGGCAACGACAGCAGCTCCACGTCAAGGTCCAGGGTTATGAGCTGCGAAATCTATTCATGCAACATTTGGTTACCAAAAGTGCCAACTGACAGCACCAATTGCAATCACTTCAGCCACTAGGCTTTGGACACGCATCCCATCAGTTGGCTAAACGCAACATTGTGCCCATGCAAATTGATCACAAGCTCTAGGATTATGAGCTGCCAAATGTACTTAAACAACAGTTTTGTTACCAAAATGGCAACTGATATCGGCACCAATCGCAATCACCTCAGCCACTAGGATTTTGACACACATCCTATTGGTAGGCTAAACACAACATTGGGCCCATGCAAATTGATCACAAGTTTTTGTTGCTATACGGAGATATTAACTCATATAAAGTTTTTTCAGGTAAGTGCAGTTTACCCTACACAGATGCAGAGAACTGGGGATTCATGTACATGTAAAAACTACTTCAAGATGAACCCGCACAAAAGTTTAACTCAATCTCTCCAGAAATAGATCAGAACAAAATCACGCCCGTTCTGAATTTCTGAACTCCACGCGGAACCTCCATATGTCAATTTTCCATCTCCAGCACGAATTGCAATATCTACAGCAGCTAAAGTAATTCACATGACATGTCTCAGGTAATTGGTGTGCCCATAAGTACCGAATGCACACTGCAGAGTGTTCCAAAAAAAAGCACACTGCGGATTACTACTGAGCACAAGTGCCGCCGTTGTATTGGTTGCTGTTTAACTTAAAACAAGCACACCATTGTATGCGTACTGAGCATTGTATATACAGACACATCTTAGCACAAGTTTCAGAACTTCAGCTGTCATGCATTCCAAGTCTGGAAGGTGCCACAAACAAAGTCGTAGCGAGCACCGATGAGTTTGAGTGTTCCCTTGGCCAATCTATCCATGACAAATGGGTAGGTCTTCAGGTTTCTAAGGGACAAATTGACAGCCTCCTGCATACCATTCAAAAAATGCTAGATAAGCATGTAATCTGATTGAGAAGTAGTTAGCACTGGGATTTCACAAAACTTCGTTAGCAATGAGAAATAAAACATGAGTAAATTGAAGCAATGAAAACAAATTTTTAGCAGACTCACAATTTCCAACTTGGTGCATTGTTCATCAAAAGGTAGAGAGGCATATAGTCTCTCCACCTTCTTCTTGATATCCAGACCGACCTTGACAAAGTTTCCAATGAAGTGGCTAAAAGATCAAATGAACAGAATACAACTTAGAATAAAAGAGATTATGAATGATGCTTAGGTAATATACATTAGCACCGTACCTATTACTCAAGCCAACTGTTAGCTCACTGGTTTATGGGAAATAATGAAATATACAATTATGCATGTTTTTCTACACCTCTTTGTAACATACAATTATGCATGGTTTTCCTTGACATCAAACATAGTGGAACAGACAACTTGGAGCAAGATTAAGTTGACTACTTACTAGGTGTGTGGTCTATCTTCCTTCAAAGAGAGGAGTGCCCTGATTCCACCACAGCAGCTGTGACCAATAACCACAATACACTCAACCTGCAAATAGGGCGTCCATCAACTTGTTTTCCATGGACAGAAGAATAAAGTCTATTATAATTCATAATACGGAAATTTATTTGATTAAGTATAACTGCTAGTATCATTCCATTCATCCATTGTAGGAATATTTTATTCTTCTGCACAAATTTCAGGGATTTCGAATGGAGGTACACATACCACAGTGATTTTAAACAACATACTAGAAATTTAGGTTTATTCATAAAGTACTAGATAAATGACACATGGATAAAAAAATGACCTTCCCAAATCATGCTAACAATTAGGGGGGGGAGTGCAACAGCATTCTATAGAATAAATAGCATGGTGGCATTGTGTTTTTATTGTCTTTTTTTTCTTACAAGACTGGCATTCATTGACAAATGAACCAAAACACATGAATGCAAGATGGATGTTTTAGTGTGCTGCATGCTAAAAACAACAGGGAGAAGCTCACCTTTAGGATGGTCACAGCATACTCTATGGCTGACCCAATACCGCAGTGCGCATTCTGTAGTCATACATGAATGATGAATGTGCAGGTCAGTTAACTGTACCTCCAGAAGCATTGGCCAGAATTATTAGTTCTTGAAAATAAAATATGACAAATAATTCCATAAGCAAGAACCTGCTGATAAGCTGGAACCAGGCTGGCAATATTACGGACAGTGAAGGCCTCTCCTGGCTTTAGGTCAAGGGTCACCGATGGACAAACACGCGAGTCAGAGCATGCAAACACCATGTACTGCAAGAAATAACACAGTAACCATCAAGTCAGACAGGAGGAAAAAAAAGGTTAACTAATTACAACGTGAACCTTATTGAGATCAAAGATTTCCCAATGGAATGGTTGACTATAGATTTCTTGGGGGCATTTGCAACATAGCAAGGAAGTAAATAGACATTGAATGGTTTACATTCACTCCCGCCTAACATCCAGAAAATCAGTCTTATTTGTTCATGTATGCTTTATGTGTCTCCTCCCATCAAATAAATGATGATGGGAGGAGACACATGAAATAAATGATGATTTGATGAACATATTACAGACACCAATCGGACCCATAAACACTACAACTTGGTAGGAGGTGCTAATTATTTTGGTGGAGCTCCAGGTTCCAAGTCCCACTGACACAGCAGGTAGGTTACTTGCTTATCTCAGTCGACTAAACCGATCATCTCCAGATAAGTTATAGGAACTCACAGAATGTATGAAAATTATATGAATTGTGAAGTGTCAATTATTAAACTAAAACACAAAAGGTAAGACTAATTTCCAAATAGATAATATGTAAATATGCTTGATATGGGTGAAAAGACTCATTCGCCTCATCTGTTTAACAAGCAATCAGAGTATCAGACACCACCAAATGCACAATTCCCGTGTGTATTTGTATGCACCTTTGGCCAAATGCTCCAACCACAAAAGTGATCCTCCAGACAGCAAGGTTTGTTGCTCCATCAAGAATTTGTATGCAGGGTGATGTGGGAAGGTGGGCATTGTTGCAGTGTTTATATTATAACCAGTTCTGGATGGGCATAATTGCATTTTGAAGTTATCATCAGCTTATTCTTGTATGTAAGCAATACACAGATTGACATGTTTAACATTTGACCCTGTGCGATCAACAAGGCTACTCATTTAGTATCATGATGAGGAGAAGAAGCTAATGCTGGTCTATGGTCCAACTCAAACTGCCGCAAAACTGAAGCTACATGTATCACCTTTTGCTTTAAAGACCTACTTCTGAACTGAAGAACTGCAGGTTAATTCTTGTTTGTGGGATTTCATTTAGTATCCTATAAGGATTCCAAAACTATGTTACCAGAATTTTGATTTCTTGTAAATTTGTTATTCAAACTATAAATAAAGCTGCAAATAATCAAACTTTTGTATATAACTTCCTAGGACAAGACAAAGCAGAAGCAGCAACAGAATAACCATACATTTTGTTCTGTTTTTATTTTATCTGAGAATGTTCAATTCGGCTGAACATCGGTGTGTAGTTATTATTGCTTAACAGATGCAGACATTGATGAATGAACACATCTGAAAACAGTTGAACGAACAGTTTATTTATTTATTCATTTATTTTGGTGCAGGCATCAATGGATGGAAAATACCTTGGGCGACTGGGCACCCTTGAGCTGGCCGAACAACTTTGGGTTCTGACTGCAACAACCGCCAAATGGGAAGAACGAATTAAATCAGGAACACACTCAAATTCAGGCGCAGAATTCCTCGACCGCAAGAGCAAACTCACTCGTAGACGTTCTTTTTAAACGTCCGGAACCCAGCCTTCAATCTCTCTGCAGCGCCCAGCCCCTGCAAACATTGACAGCAGCCGTCAGACACGAGGAGTGAAAGCTGAAATAGCACAATGCGGGCAGGGCAGGTGAAAGGAAAATCGCAGGAACCGGAGACTGACCTCGCCGTACGTGACCATCGGTGCTGGGTAGCGGTGGTAGTCGGCAGCGCTCGATCTGCGCCCCATGAACTGTTTCTGCATCGGGTTTTCCCGCGGAGGCTTTCGATCGGGGAAGCAGCAGCAGCAGCCCCCCATCGCCGATTCCCGCTCGAGGAGGCAGAGATCGATGGAGGGGATTCTTGGATTGTCCGCGAACCGAAGGAGAAGAGCTGCTAAACCTAGAACACTAGATGAGCAACCATCTGCGACAACTTGTTCTTGACTCCTTGAAGGCTTCCTTGAGAAGATCTCCCGCATCTGCCTAAAGTAGATTAGTAGCTCTGACCAAAAATGTTAGTGGGTCTTATCATAAGAAGATCTGGAAAAGCAAAATACCTGAACAATGCTATATATACTCACTAAGGATAACTTGTTAAGAAGAAGATGGAAAGGAGAACCTGTTTGCTATTTATGTAATACAGCTAAAATTGTCTGGGAAACTATTGCCACTTGCATTGGAGCAAAGAACATTCCTAACTCTTTTGAGCAGAGCTGGCGTTGGTGTGACAAATGGTTACCACAAAGCCAGAAATTCCATGCTCTTGGCATAGCTGCTGTTTGTTGAGCTATATGGAAAGCAACAAACAAGTGTTGTTTTGAAGAAAAAAAAACCAATACATAGTCCTATCTCTATTATATGCCATGCCTTTGCCTTGATGAGTTACTAGCATGTGTCTACACTCTACACTGAGCCTGAGGAGGAAAAAGTTATGCTGACTGAAGGTGTGAATGCAATGATGGAGATTATTGCCTTGAAGCTGCTCAACAAGAAATCCAAGAATGATGGGATGCTGAGGATTAAAGACACAAACGAAGATAGGCAGGATGAAGAAAGAACCAACTGATTCTCTGCATCTCTTCAGGAGTCCCTAGCGCTAGTGGCATTTCTGCTTTCAGTCTTACTGTCTCCGTTTATCTGATACCTTGTTAGGCAATGTAAACCCTTGGGTCGTCTTCTACTAGTTTATCGTGTCTGAAACTCTGGATACAGTAGAAGTCTAAGCTTGGGTTTGGTAGATGGTCTCGTCCCTGGTCTTTGTCTTGTTCTGTTTTTTTTTCGGTTAAACCTGCCACTGAAGTGTATTTCCATTACTCGGCTAATGGAAATGGGGGAATGCCCTCGATTTGAAAAAAAAAAAGTAGATTAGTAGCATAAATCACCACATGATTAGAAGGAAATGCTTTTTCAATGGCCATCTTATTCCAGTTCTTCCAGATATGAATAAATGTGTTTAAAAAAGATCAAATATTAAAAACACAGTAGGTGGTTGTAAGAAATTCTACTTTATAAACAAACCTATTTCCGGGGTTTTTTTTTCCCCTTCGCTTCGGACCAGCTCTCTGCTTTTGGCCCAGCGCTACTTCGGCACAGTGTAGTCACGGCTGCAGCCCATCTCCACCAGCCCAATAGACTGCACAGCGGCCCAGCAGTACTCACCCGCCTTTATGTAATACGTACGTCAGCCTCCTGCATTCCTCCGCCGAATCCAGCCCATGCCCAAAGTAAAAAAAAAACATCAGGAAGTAATTTGTGCCCTCTAATCTCAAAAAAAAAATGTGCCTTATGAATTTTATTATGGGAAATAAGAGTAGAAAAAAAATATATCCTAATCTGGACAGAGAACTAATAGGAAAAGGAATCTAACTTGTATCCATAAGCTCGGCTGCTCGCAATCTGCTGCTGCTAGTCGTCTCCTTACCTGTAATTCACTTCAATCATTCAAATCTAATTACTTGTCAAAAAAATCATTCAAATCTAATTCTACAGGCAGACTGGAGTCACTGGATTCAGAGATCTGCCAGCTTTCCAGATTCGATCGCTACTGCCAATAATCAGCAACGACATATACAACCACCTATAACGACTTTATCTCGCTTTATAGCTAGGGTTGTTCTTTCTGAAAAAGGATCGATCTATAGGCCGGGTTGTTCTTCATCTAGTATTCTAGTATATTTATCTATATCAGCTGCACGTCTATCTCAGTCACTAATAATGACGAATGCACAAAAATTGAAGCCTCAAGATCACGCTGAAGATCGATCAACAATGCATATAAGCTTTCAAAAAAAAAAGGTTTCAAAAAAAAAAACAATGCCTATATATGCACGCAATGTTTGTGAAGAGAGGCTCTTCTCATATTTAGTCATCAATACATGATAGGAGAGGATAGTGAGAGATCTTTCTTTCTCATGCAAACATAACTCAAGTTAAAATGGGCTGCTATTTCAAAAGCTTACATCACTGTGCTCCCCATTCCCCAAGAACTTTATCCGATACTTTGCTGGTGAGGACGTCATTGCTAAGATTTTTTGAGCTGTTCGCTTACTTTT
>DXKC01002017.1:0-16437 GCA_031170775.1 Cymbopogon citratus
AAAAATTACACCTATAAAGAGATAAAGGTTGTATGTACTACTGGTTGTCAGTCTTGCAGCAGCTCTGAATATAAATATGTGTATACAGATCTCATAGCATTAGTCCAAGTGCTAATTTAATTTTATAGCTGGTTCTGCAGTTTAGAAAAACAAATCTTCTCGTTAGAATTATATTCTGCAGAAGAATAGAAGCTCTTGAACAATGATCTTTCAGTAGAAATAAATTGGCCATTTAAAAAACCTTGATCGGGATGCTGATTATTACACGACACGGGCAACTACGCTATCTAGAGCCACTACTAAATCTAACATTAAGATTCTTGCCGTCCCACCCAGTGATAAGAAGGATAAGAGAACGAAGACAAAAGTAATAAAGGGTACATGCACGAGAAATATTGTCTACCAGGAGGCCCTCACATGATTGACAAGGTATTGTCTTATGTTTTGCACAACTATTGTATTTTTATATTTGTGTCATTTGGTACTGACATTTGTCGTGTACCTGTGCGTTGCAAGTAATAATAGAGGAGGTCGCAAAAAATTGGGAGCAATAGTTGACATGTTTATGATTGTATGTAAAAATTATATAGGTTTTTATATTATGAATAATTAAAGTTGATCTTTCAGTTTCACATTCAAAGTTAGAGTTAACTATATATCTTTTGTGATGCTATATACATTGGTTGGAGAAATATAATACAACACGCTCATATATATGTCATCGTGGTATTTTTAAATCCGTAGCAACGCACGGGCATTAACCTAGTGAGATATTGAAGGTACAGACAACAAGAAAAGAAAAAAAAATAAAAGATAAGCTCCGCTGGGTCGAACCAAGTTTTCGAGGGCTGGAGAGTGGTGCCTTAACCACTACGATAGTAGACCATGATGTTTGAAACGGTTGCACTATTAGGTTATTTAATAGCAAACGCCTCTTGAAGCGCGCACGGGGTGAAAATTCCCTGTTTCCATTAGGCCACGTACAAACAGTTCGAACGCTCGCCGCCGTCCGCCACAGTCACAGCCTCTTCTTCCTCTGCGCCGGCATCCGTGCCTCACTGGGCACCCTGCGGCAGCAAGGGAGGCGCTCGATACTGCACGCTGCAGCCGCGCCCTCTTCTTCCTCCGCAGCGGTCTGCACCGGCAGCCGTGCCTCACTAGGTACCCCGCGGCAGAAAGGGAGCCGCTCGACGCCGCCGGTTTCTTCCTCCGCCCCGCGGTCATCTACCGACCTACTAACACTGACGGACTTTAGGAGCACGCGGACACAGCTGCCACTCTCTACATAGTGTGCGCCACCCCTAGAACGCCCCTAAGGTGTTCGATGTGTTCCCTGAGTGAAATTCTGCGAATCTGGCTGCCCACTCTATGCAGCTTGGTCGTGGACTCGTCGCCGGCAACCGCATCTGCTTCCTCGGCCACCACACTCGTCCACGCCGCAACGTCTACACACCGAGGTGATCCCCCCACCCCGCCTCCCCCTTGGCTACTATGTGCATTCTTCTCAGGTAATGAAAAATAAAGACAACAACACTTGATGAAAAGGTATTGTATTTAGAACCGTTTCAGCTAATGAAAAAGAAGACAACAACACAAATGTGCCTATGAACAGAAGCTATATTAATTTCGTGTGTAATTTAATGTTCTTGAATGTGTAACTTGTTGTAATTAAAAACTTTGGCATGCTAGATGATTAAATTCTTAATACTATTTGATGTATATGTTGCTTAGAGCAAGTATTATGATACAGCCTGCTGTTGGCTGTATAGATTCTTACAGCTCACCTCTCAGCCAACTCCTACAATGGTTTAGCCTTCTATCATAAATGTATGGCCCACTTGTCTCTCTCACATATTGTCTTGGTTCTTGTGCCCAAGCAGGCTGTAAGCTTACAGCCCACCTCCCTTCTCTCTCTTCCCTTCTCTCCTCCACATCAGCATTTAGCCTTCTTGCAGCCTACCATAATACTTGCTCTTATGAACAGACTTGATGTTATTTGATGTTATTATTTGGCATACTATTTGGGACATTTGATGTTATTGTATATAGTTGATGTTTTGTATATATGTATTGGCATACACTTGATGTTATATATGTGTAACAAAAACTTTACAGATTGATATGCATAGTCTCGATCTAATATAATTATTTAGATAATCATATGTATAGGGGTACGATATACTTAGTTGGGTTGGAAAGAAGTAGTTGGGTTCTAAGTACGGTAGTTCTAAGTTTTCCGTCCAACCCACACTACATACCATGCGTAGTTGGGTTAAAACACTGGACTGATGCTGCCCCCACATCATTGCCGATATATGTTGTGCCGGTTCAAAATTCGGCAGCGTACCAGAGGATTTGAAGACCGGCACATAGAAATGTGTAGTAGTATCACTCACCAAAGGAAAGGGCAAAATAAAGGGAATTAAATTAGTGCATGGGTGTATTAACTAGTACTGATGAAGGGGACCACGTACATATGCAGCCTTGCCGCCGGCCCAGTATAGGAGATCAAGCCCCGCCCCCATAACATTTTGAAAGTTCTAGCACCCCCGCCCCGATGACATTTTGAAAGTATAGCACATGCCTCTCGGAGCAGGCGTGGGTGTGATATTCCAACCCAAAACAAACCAAGCTTTTCGTCGGCCCTGCCCCAGCCATGTGTGGTTCGATTTTTTCTCAGGTCTGTTCTAGGGCTCTCTTCTTATCACACATTCATAAGATGGTGACGATAATTATAGCCACAACATTTAATGACACTTTAAAAGTGCTCTTAAGGATAGGGTATGTATACGTGCATTCATAGAAGTGGGTGCGATTTGCTGGTCGTAAAAAAAAAAGATAATAGAGATAGCATATATAGTTCATTAGCGATAGCGCTCATTCAACACCATTGCAGTACACAATCAAATTTTGCAGCAGACAAGGCGGGCCGGATCCCAGTTTTGCCTCCACTAGGCTCCGCCCTTGCTTGCAGATGCGCTGCAGGTTACCATGTGGGTGGTCGCCAAGAAAAAAAGAAAGAGATAATAAAGATAGAATAGTTCATTAGAGGTCGCGCACATGAAACAGCCAAGCAGATGGGATGCAGCTAGGTTACGACTATGGCTGGTTTGTGGACGACCATGCAGTCATGCATGGATCAACGCAAAGTCTAGCACCATATCTAAGGGCATCCGCAATGGTAATAGATAGTACTAGCTAGCTACATAGTCAGCTGATGTGGAGGTGAGAGACATGAAAAAAGACTATTTTATACCACTGGACCCACACATTCACCTCATATATTCTTGAGTTACATGAAATAAACTAGCTATTTGCTTGTCGCCTACTTTTTACTTGCTACGTTAGATCTAGCTAGCTAAATAGCTAGTTGCGAGGATGCCCCCATGATGAGATCGGGTGGCAGTTTATCTCTCCGACGCATTTGTATAAAGATGGTGCTTTACTATCTTTGCTATACGCATCTAAGGCTTGCAAGTGTATAATTAGTTAGGACCCCAAAATGAAAAAGGAAGAGATTAAAGTCGTGCTCAATGCATGCTCATTGTCATATTATTTCAGTAAAGTTAATTATTTTAAATAGAAAAGCCGTCTCCTCGTAAGCTCCCGGAAAGAGCCGTGTGGTTTAAATTATGTTTGCACAATTGCAAGCTAGTTTCGTCCAAAGCTTTTCAAGGTTAAAAAAATGTAAAGAACACTGATTCCAATCGCGTTCATGGACGAGGAACGATTATATATGCCTATGCCCACGTACTGAGACAATTCCAGGTACCACTGACAATAAGGTAGCCAGTGATCAATGGCAATGGCAGACGCTGGCGAACCCCTGCCAATGGTTTCTCCCACAGGAACAGCAGCTAGGCTGGCGGGCACACTTGATCCGCAGCTGTTCATGGCTGCTCGCCGCGGCGACAACAACCGGCTTAAGGTACTGCTGAGGCTGGACGACAACACGCAGCAGGGGCAATCTGGCACAGCGTCGGCGCCACAGCAGGCGTTCGTCGTGGAAGTCGACCCTGCGCCTGCACCCTCCTCCGGCGCAGTTACCAGCAACGAGGGGAACTCCCTACTCCATGTCGTCGCCGCGGCCGCCCGCGGCGACGACACCGGCTCTCTGTTCCTCGACTGTGCCAGGACGATCTACCACAGCAACAGCGGCCTCCTGGTCGCGCGCAACAACAAAGGCGACACACCCCTGCACTGCGCTGCTGGCGCCGGGAGCGCCGCCATGATCTCCTGCCTCATTGCTCTCAAGACC
This sequence comes from Cymbopogon citratus, assembly GCA_031170775.1. Lineage (NCBI taxonomy): Eukaryota > Viridiplantae > Streptophyta > Magnoliopsida > Poales > Poaceae > Cymbopogon > Cymbopogon citratus. The sequence continues at coordinate 4,259 of DXKC01002017.1, forward strand.
GCCGAGGCCGAGGCCGGCGACATGGCGGCTGTGAAGGAGTTCCTGTGGATGCGGAACAACTGCAGGGAGACCGCCCTGCACCTGGCGGTCCGCGCTGCCAGCAAGCCCTGCATAGACCAGCTGCTGCTGGTGGATCCAAGCCTGGTGACCACCGAGGGCGAGGAGGAAGGCGCTTCCCCATTTTACCTGGCGATTTCACTAGGTGAAGTGGATTTTTTTTTTCTGACGAAACTGGAGGAGCAGAATGCCCCTACAGACATTTATTTAAACAGTTCATATAACAAGATTCAATAGGTGAAGTGGATATTGCGCGCCATCTATTCGACCAAAGTAATGGCCAGCTTTCCTTCTCTGGACCGGACGGACAAAATGCGCTGCATGCGGCTGTTTCTCGTGGTCAAGGTACGTACGTGTAAATATGGTTCACGAAATATATATACTCCCTCCATACTCAAAAAAGTTGTCGTTTTGGACAAGGTTTGAGTCAAACATTGGGAATATAAATCATGAATAACTTTTAAATTATTGGGTTTGGAGATGTGAAAATTATATAAATAGATTTGTCTTGAAAAAAGCTTTTATAAAAGTATACATATATCACTTTATGATAAATATTTTTTATAAAAATAAGAGGTCAAAGTTGTACTTTGGAGACCGTGTCGCTGTCCAAAACGTCAAGCTTTTTAAGTACGGAGGGAGTAGAAAAGTTTAGATGTTCCTATGAAAATCCTATATCTGCAGGTCTGACTGTTTATACACACATCTACAACACAAACTAAGTAGACCATGAATATATATATTCCATGACTGATTTGCTGGTACTAATTTAGTGTCATCTTGCTATTACTATTGAAGGCTTCCTTTGAATCCTCCACAAGAAGTTACAACCTAGGAATCCTCCTAGCTGGATAGACACTCTAGGAAAAGGAAATTCAATGTGAAATCAATTTTTAAAATAATTAACCTTTGATTGCACAGAGCATTCATGCTGGATATGAACTAACAAATTTTAATTAAGGTAGTTTGATTTTTGTCAAAGTTCAATGCAATATATATTTTATTTGGGAGGGTGTACCGTGTACCTCTCCTCTGAATGATGAGATGGATTATCCTCATTTTAAACTAAACACTGCAAGTGCAAGCACATGCAGCGCTGCCTACGCTTCTGGAGTGGCTCATGGACCTGACGGTGCAACAAGGCAGCAGCGTTCCTCTTGTCTCGCGTCTGGCACAGCAGAGGGACACGCAGACGGGGAGCACACCTCTTCACCTGGCTGCATCGCTGGAGGTGTGGCCAGACGTAGGGATCCTTTCCAAGTGGTTCCCAGATATTTGGCCACGCCCAAAACCAGCGGTCGAGTTGCTGCTAGATGCCGACACATGCGCAGCGTATCTACCTGACGCTCAAGGGCTGTACCCTATCCATGTCGCTGCATTGGCTGATGGCCTCGATGCAGTCAGAGTGATGCTGGACAAGTGTCCCGACTGCGCCACCCTGCGAGATGCCAGAGGAAGGACTTTCCTCCATGCTGCAGTTGAGGCAGAGGCATACAGAGTTGTTGAATATGCCTGCGTCCAGATGCCCAAGGAGCTATCGTCCACAGAATACCTCAACATGCAGGATAACAACGGGGATACTGCCATACACCGAGCTGTCGATGTTGGTAACCTGCCGGTTTTTAACTGCCTGATCCGGAATCAGCATGTGCATCTAAATGTACCCAACAAGGATGGGTTGACTCCTTATGATCTCTCATGGGTTGCAATCCCCTCGTCCTTCTATTATGATATGGTACGTGATAGCTACTATTCCTTGTTTGAACTTATCAGCGATGATACAATGTTTGTATATTATATGTTCCATACGCTAGTTAATTACTCCCTCTATATACTGAAAGGAAGTCGTTTGGACAGTCAAACATTGAGAATATAAATCATCAATAACTTTAAAGTTGTTGAGTTTGAAAACATAAAAATTGTAAGAATATATTTAGCTTGAAAAATATTTTCATAAAAGTATACATATATCACTTTTGGATAAATATTTTTATAAAAACAAAATATCAAAGTTATGTTTTGAGACCGTATCGTTATCCTAAACGACTTCCTTTTTCTATATGAAGGGAGTATCTCCATAATAAATTACTAACAATATCATTGTCGCATGCAGAATCCAAGGAGTCTCATGCAATTATCACTACAGTTTGTGGGAGCTCCATGTGGTGGAAGTCGCCCCGACCTCTTATCCCAAAAACTCAGCCCAAAAAGAGACAAGGGTGTGCTCTCGGCGCATCTAACAAGTGCCGCGCAGATGCTGGGCGTTGTGTCTGTGCTCGTTGCGGCTGTGACATTTGCATCAGCGTTCACGTTGCCCGGAGGTTACTACCAAGCAGCCGGCCCGAATGGCGGTATCGCTGGCACACCATTGCTTGCTGGCAGCTACGCCTTTGATGTGTTCATCCTCTCTGACACGCTGGCATTCATCTGCTCCTGTATGGCTACCTTCAGCCTCATCTTTGTTGGGGTGCCTGCAATCGACATCTCTGTACGCTGCTGGTACTTCGAACTTTCTGCCCTCTTGCTGCGGAGTTCCGGAAGAAGCTTGGTGGTCGCTTTCGCGCTGGGATTGTACCTGGTACTGGCTCCAGTTGCTCACGCGACCGCGATCACGGTCTGTGTGATTATCCTCATGTGTTCACTCTATGGGAACTCGGAAGCCTGCCAGATCCTTCGTGTTGCCGGTGTGGCCCGTGCCAGATTGGGAGCTCGGATGCATGTCGCATGGACTCTTGCACTTACATTCTATATCGTGTTTACTATTGTGTTACTAAACTTCTGGTCCTTCGTAATAATCTTCGGCGTCCCAGCAGCAATTCGGGTGGCGGCGCACGTGCATGCAAAGTACTACTGCTAGTACGTTCACCGCATGCCCGGCAAACCTGTCTGTGTATGTGCGCCATGCTTGTTTTAATTTACTCCTTTCAAAAACTATCGTCTGTCAATGTTTCCGGTGACTCATTTGTTTCCTAGCATTGTTGCCCTTGCGCCATCGTGAGTGCCAAAGAGAAAGTGACTCCTGGGCATCCCCAATAGTGTCATTTCAGCTAGCTTATAGCAATCTATGTCATCGTTTTTCCTAGGTGGAAGAGAGAAGATGAAAAAGAGAAGAGACCATCTCTCATCTCTATATATCATTAGTACAGAATCGACCTCTATTCCCGGTTCCAAACCCCCTTCTATTCCCGGTTGCACAATCGGGAGTAAAAGTTCAGGAATAAAGGGTTGGGAACTAGAAATAATAAAGTTAGACCTTTATTTCCGGTTGGTAACACTAATCGGGAATAAAGGGGTGACTCAATATTAGTCTGTGGGCTTAAGAGAGAGAGTCCAGAAGACCGTAGAATAAGATATCATTTGCACACACTACGTAAAAAAGATTCGTAAGAGCCCCCCTATCACTGTAGGAGCGGCTCTATATTGAGCCGCCCTTACAAATGACCCTCGTGGCTTAATATTAAGCCGCCCCTACAAATCGATTTGTTGGGGCGACTTATGGGCGTCTATTTTTAGGGGTGGTTCAATATTTTTTTTGAACTGCCCCTACAAATCAATTTGTAAGATCGGTTTAATATTGAGACGTCCTTACAAATAGACGCCGAATATTTAAATAAAATATTTTGCTATTTTTTGGTATTTTTTTGCGGTTTTTGTAAAATGATTTGTAGGGGCGGCTCGAAACACCAGACGCCTTGACAAATGGATTTTTAAAGGCGGTCATAGAACCACCCCTATGAATCATTGATTTGTAGAAACGCTTGAGTAAGAGCGCCTGGGCCGGGCGCTCTTATAAATGGTTACCAACGGCCCCTACAGTGCTTTTTTAGTACTGACATAGGGTTTCACATGTTGAAGTGGCAATGACATGGCTCATATAAGAGCATCTCTAACAATCCACAAGTCTCCACCGTCAATGAAAAAAACCAGTATCTTTTGAGGGATTTGAGAGCTCCAGCAGATCCCATTCCTATCCCATTGAGAATTTTCTCAGTCCATCAAAAACCATTCCGCAACCTCTCAAAGACGAGGGAAACCTCCCTCCCCTAATGCACTGAGTCCTACGACAACTGCAACTTCCCCATCTAAGCCATGGAGCTCGCCGGCAATGGCATACGGCGTTGGCCCACGCTTGATCTAGGGCATAGGACACGCCACCTGTGGTGCCATGACGATAGCACTGGCCCGAGCTATGGGAAGTGACAGAGCTCTATCTGACCTGCGTCCGGCTATTGGCCAAGGGCTCACCACCTCAGCGGTGGGGAAGCTCCCATGAGGAGCTCTCATGAGTGTAGATGGATGAATCCACTTAGGGTGTTGTTGATGTTTTACCACCAACGGCTCACCACGGGGATACCCGTACGATGATTTGTTCGGAGGGGTGTCAACATATATAAGAACTCGATGGTAAACAAGAGAGAGATAGAGAGAGAGAGTGATTTATACCGGTAAGGTACGCCAGAAAATCATGGCAGTCTAGGTGGATAGTATATGTTGTGCCCTATGCTTGGTGTTAAGACCGCGAGGTCTGTTGTGGTGATGAAGTTGTATGTCGTGTATCGATCTAGGAGCCTTACCCTCCTTTAGATAGTCTAGGAGAGGCATGAGTCTAGTCGGTTAAATCCATGTAGCAGTCCTAATAGAATCATGAAACTAGTTCTAATAGGATTAAATGTAGAGAATCCTAGCTAGTTGGACTATGTCTTCTTTCTTCAACGTGGGGAACCCCAAGAGTCCCGTATCGACAAGCCCTAACAAAGAAGGAAAGAAATATTATAAAATAAAAATGATGTGACAAGTGGGTCCCACATTTTGGAGAGATTATTAGGTTTCTGATGGAGCATCTTTGCTAATAATCCAAAAGTAGAATTGGGCTATCCCATTATCACTATATTGGAGGAGTGGTATTGAAGAACTGTTGGAAATGATTAGCTAACAACTCACTTAGTTGCATGCCAATTTATATTAAAGAAACAAAATAGCTCACCTTTGAAGGCAAGCGCCGGCATCGCTCGGAAAACTAATTCTAAGTTATGTTGATGTCATTAGAGAAATAAAAAACAAGAACAAGCAGCAAAAGAACTAATTAAAGTCATGAACTATATAATTATAGAACAAATCAAAAGATTAACTAGCTAATTTAAGGAAGTATATTATATGGGGACACGTGAAGGGTGAGGGTGCCAGGCCCTCCCAACCTCCCTCTCACCGCCACTGGTTATGTGTCCCTGGCCTTCTAGTTAGAGCGCGTGGAGAGTAGAACCTACTTCAACATGCTAAAAAACATAGTGACACCATTGAAATATATGTCTAAAATATTTGGAACATATAATTGAAATATACATGTATAGCCACTGTAACATATGCAACATCGAAATTAAACAACTAAACATTTTTTTTTGGGAAATTAAACAACTAAACATTTGAAAAGCACACTTGCAACATACATGTATAGCCACTGCAACCTATGAAACATCTCGATGAAACACTTAAAATTTGAAATATATAGGTGTATAGCAATTACAACGCTTGTAACATATTCATAAAACATTTGCAACATGTGTTTGAAACTGGCGAAATATTTGAACATACGCTTGCCTATGCTTTTCAAACGAGTTAAACATTTGCAACATATTATTATGCACAACGCGAAAGGTTCTCTATCCCAATAGTTAGAGCACCTGAGTAGCACCCAGCAGACCTGTATTCAACTCCCCGTGGGAGTGAATTTAAACAGGTCTGCATTATAAAAAAAATTAAAAAAAAATTAGGCTGGGGTTTTCCTCGCTGACTTTGGTCAAAAAAAACTATTATGTACAACATTTAGATAAATTCCATGCAACATATGGAGTATGATGCGACGGAGTGACTGTGTACAAACTTAAAGCTAGCACTCAATTGCCACACATTTGTTGTTCACAAACTGGCAAGCGTAGGTCACAGTCTGGGCGTTCGGTTCTTGATTCCGTTTTGGTTTGGTTCCTCGATTTTTAAGAAATTCGGTTCTTAGAAAATAGAAACTGATCGACTCTCAAAAATTCTCAAAACCGAGCATTATGTTTTCAATTTCGGTTCAATTTCAGTTCTAACCAAACTAACCCAATATTTTTTGGAGAGGCTAAAAGACAAATAAATATGCATGATGTAAAGCAAATTTATGCAACATTATATCCATTCTAGATAATAAAAAAGATCCAAGAGACCAATAACTATATAGTAACACATGTATATAAAAGTTTATATGTAAAATATCACACATAAATCAAACATAATATTACAAAATACAAGTAAATGAAGTATAATTGATGGTTCTTTCTGTTAATTCAGTTAACCAAGAGTAGGAATAAAATTTTATTTGGTTATTTCATTCCTGGTTACGGTTATGTTGGTTTCGGTTCCGGTTCTTTCGGTTTGGTTCCATGGTTTTGGTTTCGGTTCTTTCAGTTCAATTTATCAATCTCAGTTAATTTTGCCCACACTACGTCAAAAAATCTTTACTGTACCGAGCAGTTTTAGCCTCGGTGGCGGGCCTTTTTTTCGCCCGCTGCGGTAAAATAGTGGGGTTTACCGAAGCGGGCACTTTTAATTTACCGTGACGAACACATTTGCCCGCTGCGGTAATCTATTTACCGCAGCGGGCATTTTAAGATGTCCGCTGTGGTAAATGTCTATTTCCCACAGCGGGTTTCCTAAAAGGCCCGCTCGGTAAATCATTTACCGCAGCGGGCATCATAAAAGGCCCGTCATGGTAAAATGTTGCGGCCCAATAGGCCGAGCCAGCCCGATTTCCACCTCCACGTATAAATACAACACTTTAGGGTTTCACTCCCCATTCTTCATCCCCTCTCTCTCTCTCACCAGGAGCCGCATGCTCCTCCCCATCCTTGTGCGCCGCATCCCGCACGTCTCTCCCCCTCTCTCCACCGTATTCCTCTCCCTCTCCACCTCCACCACCGTATGCCTCTCCCTCTCACTCCACCTCCTCCACTGCATGCCTCTCCCTCTCACTTCACCGCGTCATATGCCTCTCCCTCTTTCTCCACCACTGCATGCCGCACGGTGGGTGAGTGAGGCGTGGCTTCCACAGGGCCGGTGAAGTCTACCGACCGCGGATCCGACCATGCAGCTGGCCCCTGGAACCTCTTCCAGCGCGGCCTTCATGGGCAGGGGTGCCGTGGATCGAAGCTGGCGGTGTGGATCAAAGCAAGTGCAGCGCGGATCTGGCGACCGGTGGCCAAATTGAAAAATATTTTTACCGAATCATGTAAAAAATTTTTTTGGCAGGCATACCCTGACCAAAAATCCTAGATTCGCCACTGGCTGAAAGACACCCTCAGTATCCAGCAGCACTTTCAGTATTCTATAGCAAATTGTCAAAAAAAAAAAACACAGCAAGTGCATGGCAACAGGCCAAGGAAAAAAAAAAGAAAAAAAAGGCGCTTGGCACCAGGGGCAGGCACGGCAAGGAGTGCTACGGCCGAGGCACATGCGGGCCTAGCTGCGTGGTCCAGGCAGTCAAACGCATGCACAAGCCCCCACGCGTCGCATGCAGTGCAGCCACCTTTTTAAATTAGTTCCAACACGACTCTAGATTGGTCCATCCGAACCGTTTAGGTTCAGAACAATGGCAAAAGCGCGCGACAGTGTGCCGCGGCCGACGAGGAGCACAGAATGCGACACCGCCAGATCACGGACACCTCTGCCGCGGTGCTTCACGTGATTCCCAACAGGCTACAAAGGTATGTTGTAAAAAAAAAGGGTACAAAGGTATGTTGTAAAAAAAAAAAAGGCTACAAAGGTATGGTATGGGGCGCTAATTTTTCTACGCGGAAAAATATTCCTCGGCAATAAGATTCTGCTAGGAGCAACACGACGTCCGGACCAAATTCTACTGCCGCTTCTCCTCGTCACAACCAACCCTATCCACGTGCGCCGCGGCAGGTTTTGTAGCGCAGGCCACAACTCGACTTATCCCAAAATCACTGACGACAGTGTTCTGTTCAAAGTGTGCACGCCCCACGGTTCCGCTCGGCATGGAAATCATGCCAGCAAAAAACGTCCACCACAGGCAACAAACTCCATGGTAAAAGAAAAAAAAAATCATTCCCCAAAAGGAAAAACTGCTGCCCGGCCCCGAAGGTCTCACTGTCACTGACTCACACCGAGGCCAGCGATGCCAGCAGCGGGGCCTTGTTGACGGCGGCGTCGGTGGCCTGCGCGTACAGGGAGTTGTGACGCAGGATGAGCTTCAGGCCCTTTGCGGCCTGGGCGGGCCTAGTCGCCGGGACTGCCCTCCGCTTCATCGCGTGGTGGTGGCTGTTGTAGTAGTTCTCCGCCAGCGCCGAGGCGTCCAGGCACGACCAGGCCGACCCCCGCGGCGCGCTTGCCGCCCACATGAACCGCCTGGACGATGGGTCCATCAGTGACTCCCGGAACTCCTTCGCCCCCTCGCAAGGCAAGCCCTGCGCGTGCAACGCAACCAAGCATTTTCAGTACCAAACATCCAATGCCCAGCACAGAGCAGAATGACAGACTGAAATGCAAGTGGTGATGATTCACAGTGGTGGTTACCATACCTCCGCCATGGCTTTGATCTTGAGAGTGACGCTGTTAGACAGGACGACGACCTTCTCGCTGCTCTGGAGCCTGGCGAAGACGAGGGCGCAGTCGAGGACGCGGTCCTCGGGCCTGGGAGAGACGATGTCTGCGAGCGAGGAGCCTCGCGGGGAGAAGAGCGCCGCCATCGGGTTGAAGGAGCTGGAGGAGCTGATCTGGATCTCCTCGTCGATCCGCTGTGTAGAAGGGGTTGCGGGCGGGGTTGGTGCTACTGGGAACATGTCGGCCGAGCTCTGGACGTGGATCCACCAGCTCTCTGTTTCCATGCACTCCTCGATCCATTGCAGGATGGTGGTCGCCTTATTTGACCGTCTGAATAGGCCCTCCCGCTGCTTCATCGAATCCAACTCCCTGATCACTGTGGAGTCGATCAAGAGAAGTAGAACTTTGGTTAGCCACAGGAAGTAGTACGCACTCGAAATTCAGTTAGCAAGTGAAAGCAGAGTTGTGCCACAATCAAACTTCAAACAGGGGCAGGCAATGCAGATATCACAAGCAAGATGGATTAAACCAATTAGTACATGAAGCATTAGTTAACAGCCTGAAAGGACAGATAAGAAGTAAAAAATGCAGAAGTGAGGCCGTTAAGTTGCTAACATTATAAGCATAGGTTGACTGTTGAGATGGAGTATTCAGAACCATAGGCAACAGTATGCAAGCAAACAACAAAATTAATGATGCATACAAGCAGATGTTTGTTCAAATTTCAAAACATTTTTTTTTCTTGTTGATGGGAGCATAACAGAACAAATTCGCAACATTTGCAACAATTGTATTTGCTCTGAACTTACCAATCCTGGGTATGAACAGATGGGTTCCTTTTAGGCCTCTTAACAGCATGATAGCCTTCCTAGATTCGTCATCAAGAAGAATATCTGTATTAGCCACCATGGTCCAGGTTTTCATACCTTGTCCAGCACTACCTGATTCTTGGTTATTACACTGTCCAGCAAAAAGATTGGTAATGTCAGATGTGATACTAAAATTAAAAGGCATTCATATGGAGCATACAGATATAATCACTCCAATAACTTACTGAAAGAGTGTTGAATTTATCTTCCAACTTGATCACCAAATCACCAGCAGCAATGTCAGCTGGCCTAGCAAGAGCACAGGTACAACCATGAGAGCTAGCAGGTCTCAAAGGAGAATTTGACAGAAGAGTCTGGAAGGGGAGTCTATCAGCAACCCTTTTCTTGGCGATCGCACTTTCAACTTGTGTACGGTTTTCAGACATATCCCTTGTTTTCCGAGCTGCAGAAGATAGTGGTGTCAAGTTCTCCTTGTCTGAGCAGAATGTTTCCTGATCTTGATCTAAGTTGACTGAGAGGTCCTTGGGAAAACACTTCCTTGCTTTCATGCCTGCTGAAGATATAGGGGTCAAATTCTCCTTATCTGAATAGAAAACTTCAGAATCTACTGTGTGGAATTTCTCAGAATTTGATGATAATTCACTGCATTGCTTCTTATTTGAACTATTCTCTGCTGACACTGAATTATCCACCCTTGACCCAAGAACTTTTTTCTTATTTGAAGCATTTGCTGCTGACACTGAAGTATCCATCCTTGTGCCAAGAACTCTCCTAACATTGGTCTTCACCTTAGAGGGTGGAGTCACATTCTCCTTGTCTGAGAACAGATTTTCCTGCCTCACAGGGGACATAGCCTCAGACTTTCCCAGAGCTGGCACTGAGTTTTCCATATCCAGAAGGATGTCATCTTTGAATTTCAGATGTGAAATGGGCATTAATGGGTTAAGATTCTCAGAGACAGATTCATTTGGTTTCATCTGATCTCCAGTGTTCAGCATGGAGTTCTCATTTTCAGAAAAGTTGTCATGATCTAAATTGAGAGGGGAAATGGAATCCATCAACTGTTCGGAAATGGTAGGCTGCAGACCTCTATGGTTCCTCTCCATTATTATGATACCTGATACATTGGGGGTGATTTCATCATCCTCCAGTGGGCAGATCTCTTCATCTTCTTCAATTCCTTCAGTATCCAAATTGTCAAATACATTCCCAGAAATGGTGTCTTCAAGCATACAGTTCCCAGGACTCTCAGTGATCATATTTGGGTCCATATTATCGTTTTCTGAGAGAGGTCCCTCCAAGTTAAGAGGGTTCAGACCATCATACTTCAGTTCTGGCATTATAAGATTTTCTGAAACAAGCTCAGATTCTGTATGAACAGTAGCACCATTCCATTGTGGAATTTCTTGGTCAGTGAATGCATCATCTTTGAAATGCAAAGGGAGAGCAGAATCTGACAAGACTACTTTCTTCTGCAGCTTTGCATCAACTGGATCTTGTGGAATGTAACTCTCAGCTTTTCTCTCTTTCATACTTCCCTCCATGACCATGCTGGCTGGGGGATTCATGTCAACCTTATCTTCAGCAATCAAGTCTTCCTTTTCTTCAGCTCTTTCAACTTCAGAAATACCAAATAAAGCTATACAGGCAGCGCATTCTGTCCCACAGCTCTGAGAACATACAAGAATCTCATTGTTCTGAATGCTATGGCTCAGAGTGCTGCTTCTATCCCTGCTCCTGCCTGTGTCAACACGAAGTGATTTGACTGACTTCAACTTGGACCTGTTGGACATCTTGTTTGAGGCATCCTTCTTGTCTGACTGGATTGATATTCCTGCATTTGTCAGTGTGCCTGGCATTTCCTGTATGATCAAAGAACCTAAAGATTCTGAAATTTGATTCTTGTCAACCAACTTCTCCCCTGCCACTCCGTCCCTTTTCTCATGGAATTGGTAAAGTGAAGTTTCTTCCGCAAAAGAGGGATGAACAAAGTCAGACGATGGAGGTGCTGAGGGGACCACTTTGGCTGGAAATGTAAAGTCTTCTGACACAATTTGTTCACTTGTATCCTGGATATTAGATCAGACAGTTAGCACTCATTTTCAGAAAATGGATTCAAAGTTGAAAAATGACAAAATGGAAGAAAACAATAGAAAAACTATAACTCATGTAAACAATTGAAGAATGAAAGGAACATTGAAAACCAAAGAACTGACATACATGTTTACAAGTGGAATTGGATAATGGATACATATTGTCAGTTCATCTCATAGTTTCTGCTGATGCAAAGTTGACTTGGTTTACACCAATTAAGGTCACAAAATTTGGTTTATATAATGGATAGCCCATTTAAGTGTTGATATACTTTGACTTCAACATACAAAATAATTGCAAGAACAGAGTGTTTAACTTGTGAAATGTGACATTCAGAGAAGCTGACATGTAGTGAATTCATATTGCACAAGCGGTTGCTTGACACAAGCTGGAAATGACATACACCTACTATTAAAAAAACCATTTCTTAAGCTAAAAAAAACTCAGGGGTAAACCATCCCGCAAGGCTTTTTTATGAAAAAAAAAAATCAGTTCAAACTGAGCAAACAAACAACTGGAATGTCTGTTGTCAAAAAAAAAAAAAAAAAAAAAAAAACGGGAAAAACAAAAACATGAAATTTAAAATATCACAACATAAACATG
>DXKC01002017.1:16447-29139 GCA_031170775.1 Cymbopogon citratus
AAACCATCCCGCAATTCTTTTTTATTAAAAAAAAAATCATTTCAAACTTATCAAACAAACAACTGGAATTTCTTTTTTAAAAAAAAAAAAAAAAAAAAAAACGGGAATGTCATCTCAGAGAAGTTTAACTTAGCACAACAGAATCAGGAGCATAGAAAATAATATGTACCAAATAGAGATTCACACTTATTCACTTATTCTATGGCTCTATGCAAATGCACAATGTATTTCGACTGGCATGAAGTGCCCAAACAAATCTACAGCAGTACAGCATGACAAATTTCATTTAGTCAACAGAATTATTTTCAATCAAATTTAGTACTACACAGGCATGCAGCATTCACAAGGCATAAGAAAAAGTTGATAATAGTTATAGGAATTAGGCAACTGGGTACCACCAAATTGGACCATCAATGCAGTAAACAATAAGAGAATGCTGATTGAACAATGACAATTAATAGAACAAATCTAGTTGAAGCGTCATGTAGGAAATTCTGTAGCACAGAGTGGATCTGAAAATAAGATGCTATATATTCATAGAACATGCATACAATGATTTTTTATCTCGAAAACACAGGAGAGCTACGTTTCATTATATTAAGAAGAAAAGAACGGGTAGAGAACCCAGAGTACAACACACACCCACACACTCCCAAAGCTCAAAACATACAAATGCACCCGAATACACACCCACATGCATACTATGATTACTACACATCAAATATTGGAAACAATCCACATTGTTGCATTTGAATATGCAACCTAGCAGGTTCATTACTTAGATGCATGTTTACAACTGAACAATATAACTCATGTAAACAATTGAAGACATGAAAGGAACAGTTACACCCAAGGATATTGAAAAACAAAAAACTGACATGCATGTTTAAAAGGTAAACCAATGCTATTGGCAACTTGGGCATATAGATGAGTTTTACAATAACATAGTTTGTGCTAATTCAATTTATAGTTGACTTGGTTTAGACTAAATTATGATAAAAGAATCTAGTTATATTATATATAATGGATAGTTCACTTTTAAGTGTTGATATGCTTTGACTTTAACATACAACGTTAGTGCAAGCACAGAGTGTTTAACTTGTGAATACAACATTCAAATGAGCAGCCAAGTGAATTCAATGTGCACAAACGATTGCTTGACACAAGCTCAAAATTAAGCACGACTATCATTAAAAATACCATGAACTGAGTTAAAAAAACTCAGGCCCCAGAGGATAAACCACCCCCGTTTTTTTAATGATTTGTTAAACTAAGCAAAGAAATGACTGGAATGCTATCTCAGAGAAATTTAACTTAACACAATAGAATCACGAGCATAGAGAATAGTACCATAGAGATTTGCACTTATTCTATGCACATGCACAATGTATTTTGACTGGCATGAAGTGTCCAAATAATAAGGAATCTAGAGCAGTACAACATGAAAAATTCCATTTAGGCAACAGAATTATTTCAGTCAGATTTAGGCATTTAGCAGTAGGCAAGCAGGCAGCATTCACAAGGCATGGACAAAAGGTGATATTATTTATAGGAATAGGAAATAGGCATCTGGGCATCGTCAAATGGAAGCGTTAATGCAGTACATATAAATAACTAAGAAGAAAGTGTTGATTGAAACGTGACGACTAACAGAACAAATCTAGCTCAATTGGTATGTAGGAAATCTTGTAGCGCCACTACAGCGGAGGAACTAGTCACCACATCAGTATTAGAAACAATTCAGGCCATCCACATTAAACAATTATATCTTGCTGCATTTGAATTTGCATCCTAGCAGGTCCATCACTAAGATAGATGTAAATAAGATCATACATAAGCATATTATAATACCAAAACTAAAAACTACATCAGTTGCCACTCTGCAGTTTCAGGCTATCAAATCAATAAACATGGATGTTTATGGTATTCAGTAATACTGATTTGCTGGGAACAAACCTGATGGGTCTCCATGTCCACTGAATCCCTGTGCCCAGGCATTAACTGGCTGCTTGGTTCCTGTGCATTTCATCAAACACTCAGACGACAAGGAATCAACAGCTAGTGCCAAAACAACAAAGCAATTATTCTACGAGCATGTAAAGCGAGAATTAGGTAGTTGTTACCTTAACATGGGGCTCCTCTTTGTCCTCCTCAGGCAGCGGTGGCATAAACAACGGATCGTCCATCTCAATTGCCTCGCGCATCGATAGCCAGAGCAGCCTGTACTCCCTCTTAGAGGCCTCGAGGCGTAGCGTATCCCCGGTGGCCAGATCCACTGGCGTGTTGGGTGGGATCCGTCGCCCCGACACCCATGTCCCGTGCACTGCATCAAATTAAGACCAATCGATGGGGAAACGCCGAGTTAACTTCCACCTCGTTTCGAAATTGGAAGACTGCGACACTAGAATTCTGTAGGAAATATCGATGGGGACAACATCTGAACCCAAATCTGAACAAACAAGGCAGCGTTGATCCCATCCCGAGATGATCGAAGTGCAATGCGGTATTGAAGTCCTAATAAAATCCCCCAAACAGCATACGCCACAGTTCAACGAGCACAGTCCAGCCCAGTCCACGGATCAGATCAATCGTGCCAGCGCCGCGGTCAAGAGCTGAAAACGCGGACACAGCGGAAGGGGAAAAATGGGGAAACAGAGCGGCTGGCGTCTCACCAGAGCAGAGGTCGGTGACGTTGATGACCCGCTGCCGACGCCGGCACCGCAGCTCGAGGTGGAACCGGCTGACGCTGGGGTGGTCGACGAGCACGTGGCAGTCGGGGTGCCGCCCCACCATCACCGGCGGGTCCTCCTCCTCCTCGCCGTCCCTGTCCTCCTCCAACCCTCGCCCGCCAGCAGCCCCGCGCGCCGTCGTCGCCAAATCCGGCGGGGGCGCGTTGAGGAAGATGTGCTTGAGCACGACGCCGCCCTTGGTCACCGCGAACGCCGCGATCGGCGCGTCGTCCCCGTCCCCCGCCGCCGCCATGCCGTGGGGTCTTAGCGACGATGGTGAGGTCAAGGAGACGGTGGGGGTGCGAGCTGTGGATCTCTGCGAGTTTGTGAGGACTTGGAGAGGGGAAGGAGGGGGATGTGTAGGGGAGGAGCGCCGCGGTGGAGGAGACGAGACGTTGGAGGAAGGCGGCTGGAATGCCGGGCGGCGGATTTGGATTTTGGAATGGAACCTTCGGTTCGGGGCGCAACGGTCAGAAATTGAACCGGCGTGTGCCGCGTGAGCGTTTGTTTCTCAAGTGGGCCGAGAAATATAATGGGCCTGATTTGCAAAAAAATAGAATGGGCCTGATCGGCGTGGGTCCGAGGTATTGGGTCTCATGCGTTGTGGAGGGAAAGGATTGGGCTGGGCTGGATTTTATGTCGAGCGGCCTTCATTCAAAAAGAGAGAGAGAGTCAGAGTGTGTGTGTTTTGACGGCTACGTCCCACGTGTCAGGGTGGACATCGTCATTCTTCACACTCGTGAAGTTGCTCTCTGACTACGAGCAAATATTGCTGCGGTAATTACATATACAGTGTTCTGAGCATAATAATTAATAGAGTTAGACCAATATTATAAATGGAATTACAAAGATTTTGGCAAGTCATTCTAAATATTTTGGAGGGCCAAATCATCTCAAGTTTGACTAAAATTATAAAAAGAATTACAAAAATATTTTACACCAAATAAGTATACTATAAAAATATAATTTACAAAGAATCCTATGATACTTATATACCATATAAATTTGGTTAAATTTAAAATGTTTTGACTTTCCATGATTCTGGACTTACAATTTAAGATAGAATAGCGCTTTGTGTTAGAAACTCATGCAACATAGTTGTGCAATCTTGCTAAATTGATGGCATCAAGATGAAAAATGATTAGAAAGTATTGTATGATAAATCATGGTTGCACTTATGCCTCAAAGCTACTAATTAGGAAACTGTATCAAAAGACGTTAGATCAAATTGTTTTGTGACTTCAATAACACTATGAAATGAAAAAAATAAGAATTAAGACTACTAGGTAAATGCTTTTGCGTTGCTATGGGAAGGCAAACGTTTGTATAAAAACATATAGATCGTACATAAGATAACAATATTGAGAAACTAAATAATGACACCAAAGTAATATTTTTAATCTAAACAAGCGAAATTCATGAAAATTAACATAGTCACAAAAATCATGGTGTCGCAGCCTCATAAACTCTACTGTTTATTTTTTCATGTGATTCGTTTAAGATAATGTTTTATATCTGCAGAAAGATATCTTTGATGCCCATTTATTTTGTGCGCCAGTAACTCCTTTTCTTTTGATGGACCTACATCAAAAGAATCCCTTTGAGCATGCTTGTAAACTTCGTGCAAGGTCTCACGAGGGCGAGTGCAAGCTTTAGAAAACCTAGTGCACATATAGATGGAATCTGTATGGGTTTTTATAAGTAGGTTTTTTGCCTTTAGCTTTTAGTTTTAAAAAGACCTAATTCATCCTATCTTATGTGTTATGGCCCCTTCATAAACATACATGTTGTGGTATTATATACATCAAGTACACATGCATGCATGAGTGGTCAATGTATAAGTTTTGTGTTTAGCAATCATGAAAAAAATTATTTCCCTAATAACTCATACAAGAATGATACATATGAACAAAATTATTTAAAGCTACAGTAATATCCATGACATATAATTTAGATAAAGATATCTTTAGATGAATTTACACATTTAATTTTAGTTATTAAAATGTTTGACATATCTCTATTTATAATGAAGCAAAATACTACTACACATATAAAATTCAAATATCTTAAGAAGTAGGGAGACTAATGTAGAGAAAATGTGACTATCTTCCTAGTTTTGAGTTTGCTTTCGAGCAAACAATGATTGATAAAAGGCACATTGAACAAACCATCTTTTGATTCTAGCATCACATCCCCATCTTAGACCATCCGCACTCATGGAACTCTATATTCAATCTCTAAAAGGCCTAGTCATCAAGATTCTCGCTTTACAGTTCGTTCTTCCGCACTCATACCACCTCTATATCTCATCTCTATATTATATATCACAAATAGTATTATTTGTCATTTTTTATAAATTTTATCCAAATATATACATGCGAGATCTAGTTTTGAAGGATTTATTATAACAAATTTAATGGTGTAATCGGAATTTAATTTAGATTTCCCATTCGTGAGTTATAACATTTTAAAGTTAGTTAAAGATGTGGACCCCGCTGCTTTTACTCTCTCATGCGCATGCTCTGGCAGATTCCGGCCGCTCGGTAAGTCGCTGGAACTAGCGTTCGCATGCATGTGGCATTCACCTTTACCGTCCCTAGTGCGGGAGATTTTGGACGGTAAAACAGGTACCGGCCTCTTTACGGTTCGGCAGTGCAGATAGTCTTAGATCTCATTTCAAGCTTTAGTAACATCGCGGTGCCAATTTAAATGATCGTTTATGGAAATGCAATACTTAAAGTGAAGTCTAGACATAAAATTCTTCTTATTCTTAAGAAAATAAAAATGAGAGTTAATAAAATATGTAGTAAGCACAAAAGTATTGAGTTAACTTGAGGATAAAAATTTCGTAGCAAGTAATAAAATTGATATTTGAAAATCAAAATTTAGGTTCATGGTATCATGTGATGTCAGAGTCACCATAATTTAAATTATGGTTTAAAATAAATGTATATTGGATACACGGATTCGTAAGTCGCTGATTTTGGGTTGTGGTGAAGCGGAAAGAAAAAAAATAGATATGGATGCAAGAACATATTGATTAGTAGTTTGTAAGATTGTTACAAAGCCTACGAGGTTAATTATAAAAGACAGAAAAACATGCAATTATTATAAGTAATTATCATTAGCTACATGCATTTAAAGGGTACATAACATAATCTAAGGCTTATGACTTCTAAAATTCTATCTCATGCAATAGCATGGGTTAGTGGATTAGTAATAAGTAGTACTAAATCCCGTTCCAAATTGTAAGATGTTTGACTTTTTTTTTACTCTAAATTTGACCATTCGTCTTGTTCAAATTATGCAAATTTGCTTTATTAATATACATTCTTCAAAAATGACTTAGATTTGGCTATGTTTGGATAGATATTTTTGAATAAGACGAGCAGTCAAACTTTGTGTTAAA
Source organism: Cymbopogon citratus (assembly GCA_031170775.1). Taxonomy (NCBI): domain Eukaryota; kingdom Viridiplantae; phylum Streptophyta; class Magnoliopsida; order Poales; family Poaceae; genus Cymbopogon; species Cymbopogon citratus. The sequence goes on from DXKC01002017.1 coordinate 22,586, forward strand.
AAAGTCAAACGTCTTATAATTTGGAACGGAGGGAGTACAAGTATAATAAGGGCAATGAATTAGTCATCTAAACAGTCTAAAGCAGTTAACTAATGGATGCCGCTTTCACCTTTTCTTAATGGGATGATACGGCACTTCCTCTCTTTTCTTCATGAACATGCGTCCACCAACGCAGCCATCTTTGACCATTTGTATGCAAAGGAGTGAAAGTAAAGAAATATTAACTTCCTGCATACATCTATCTGCTATCTCTTATACGCAGCTGCCTAATTCCAAGCATATGGTGCCTTGTGGATATCTTCAATCTCTCAGCGACTCCACCGGTGTCATTATTGCCGGTGCCATAGATCGCCCGTTACATACTCCAGCTCTGCGTATACTAGATGTAAGCATGCACCTCTTGTTTACTCTCTGTACCCGGCCTTTTTCATTTGTGGTCGAGATAATACGGCTTTGTCGATTTTGCTCTCTGCCAATATTTCTGTTCATTTAGCTTTAACCTATTATTTTCATCGGTGATACATTTGCATATAAGCTAAAATTTGATCTAGAATAAAAGATATCTGAGTGTCAGCAAGGCAACAGAGAACACGTCTTCAGACAAGGAAAATCTCAAGTAGCAGAAGAGAAAAAAGTGTAGCTGGGTACTTCCGATGCACATCCAATTAATCTGAATATTCTTGATGGCAATAGTTGTTGAATATTTATCTGAAACTTTTTATCTACATTTTTCATCAGTTTCGTTATCTGAATTCAAGGAAGCTAATATGATACCACCTCGGCCTGCTAGAAGCCTTCAGTAGCTGTGCAGTTAGGCCACAAATGGTTATAGCAGTTAGTGTGTTCAGTATCACCTTAATTATAAATTTAGGTGCTTGATTGATGAACAACTTTGGTTTAGAATCTATATATTTTGAAGCGATGACGAAAGTATAATATAGTTTCTATGCATATGCAGGCCAGTTCTACGCAAGTGAGTAGATTTTAGACAACAATGTAGTAGATTTTAGACAACAATGTGATCCTTGTGTACTATACAATTTTTGAAGGCACCTACCGTTGGCTGAACAATCGAGCAGAAGGTCAGAAAATCAAGACATCCAGGTACTTACAAGGATCTTTTGTTTATTTGTTTTTCTAAATGTAATAAATGTAAATGTTATTGAGCATTTACAATTTAACTCTGGTCTACCCCCAGCCCCTAATATTGCACTTGTTTTGATGGAAAAGGTAGCTAAGCAACCATGAAGGCTACTAGTGTGGTCGTCGGACAATTTCCTTTCTTGATACTCGTGGCTTTTGGTGCGCAACTCATCCTCTGCAGCAACACATATGGAAATGAGACTGACCGCTTATCGCTGCTTGAATTCAAGAAGGCAATCAGTCTCGATCCACAGCAAGCCTTGATTTCTTGGAATGATAGCAACCATTTCTGCAATTGGGTCGGTGTCCTGTGCCGACTGAAGGCTCCTCCTCGTGTCACTTCTCTTAATCTTACAAATCAAGGTTTGGAAGGTCAAATCTCTCCTTCGCTTGGGAACCTTACATTCCTGAAACATTTGGTTCTATCAGGGAATGGATTCACTGGTCACATCCCTCAGTCCTTTGGTGATCACTTGCATCACCTTGAATCCCTCCAGCTGAGTAACAACAAGCTACATGGAATTATACCTCATTTCGCAAACTTATCCAATCTCATGGTGCTACAGCTGGGTAGAAACCATCTAATTGGACAAATCCCTAAAGATTTGCCTTATCGCCTTCAACATCTATCACTTCTTTTCAACAATTTTACTGGAACTATCCCTTCTTCTCTTGCCAATATCACAATGCTAAGATTGCTTGATTGTGCTTCTAATAGCATCCAGGGAACCATCCCAAATGAATTAGGGAAGTTATCCATGATGCAGTCCTTTAGTATGGGTGGCAATAAATTGGCAGGTAGTTTTCCAAATGCCTTATTAAATATTTCTTCACTTACTGGTCTGTCCCTTGGGTTCAATGAACTAAGGGGTAAGATACCATCGAATCTTGGTATGTCTCTACCAAATCTCCAGCAACTCCTTTTAGGCCAAAACTTCTTTGATGGACATATTCCATCTTCAATGTTTTTAAATGCTTCTGGATTACTCTATCTTGACATGTCATGGAACAATTTCACTGGACCTGTACCGAGCTCCATTGGTAAACTTACAAAACTAGTGGAATTGAATCTTGAATCCAATAAACTTAAAGCTATCAACAAGAAAGATTGGGAGTTTGCGTACAGCTTAGCCAACTGCACTGAGCTACAGACTTTGTCAATGGCTGCAAACGATCTGGAGGGCCATCTGCCAGACTCATTTGGTAACCTATCTGTGCAGCTTCAAAAATTATTACTGGGAGTCAATCATTTATCAGGTGGTATTCCTTCGGGCATATCAAACCTCCCCAACCTGATCGGATTAGGTCTCCATGACAATCAATTTACAGGTGGAGTTCCAGAATGGCTTGGGTCTCTGAAAGGTTTACAGATTTTAGCTTTACACGACAACAACTTTTCAGGGTTTATTCCAGAATCTCTTTCTAACCTGTCCCAATTGGGCACTCTCTTTCTTGATTCTAACCAACTCTATGGTCATTTACATGCAAGTCTGGGAAACCTTCAGATGCTTGATACATTAAGCATTTCCAATAATCTTATCAGCGGTATGATACCAAAGGAGATTTTTGGAATTCCAACAATAACACAAATTGATTTATCTTCAAACAATCTAGAAGGGCAACTCCCTAGAGAAGTTGGCAATGCCAAACAACTTGTAAATTTTCTACTGTCATCCAATAAACTATCTGGAGCTATCCCAAAAACTCTACGTGACACTGAAAGTTTAGAATATGTACAGTTGGATCAGAATAGTTTCAGTGGAAGAATTCCTGTTTCCCTAGGCAACATAAGTGCTCTGCAGGTTCTTAACTTGTCTCACAATAACTTGACCGGACCAATACCTGTGACTCTTGGCAGCCTACAACATCTTGAGCAACTTGATTTGTCATATAACCACCTTATGGGTCAGGTCCCCACAAAAGGAATCTTCAGAAATGTAACTGCCATCAGGATTGATGGAAATCAGGAGCTGTGTGGTGGGGAATTAGAGTTACACCTACTCGCATGTCCTGTCATCATGCCTGTAAAATCTAACAAGGATCAGAAGCATTCTTTTGTAAGAAAAGTGGTGGTTCCATTAGTAGCCTCCATTGTGTCACTTGTTGTAGTCGTATCTGTAGTGGTGTTCTGGAGGGGAAAACAAAAGGCAAATATTTTATCTTCGCCCTCATTTGGTAGCAAATTCCCCAAAGTTTCTTACACTGATCTCGCCAGAGCAACAGAGGGATTCTCAGAATCCAATTTGATTGGTAGAGGAAGATATTCTTCTGTATATCAAGGAAAATTGTTTCAAGACAGAACCATGGTTGCTGTCAAAGTGTTCAGTCTAGAGACAAGTGGAGCACAAAAGAGCTTTATTGCAGAATGCAATGCTCTAAGAAACTTACGGCATCGCAATCTAGTCCCTATACTGACTGCATGCTCAAGTAGTGACCCAAAGGGAAATGATTTCAAAGCCTTAGTCTACAAGTTCATGCCACGAGGTGACTTGCATGCATTACTATACCCGACTCAAACTGATGCAAACACTCCAACTCCTAGCAGCATTACGCTAGCTCAAAGGTTATGCATTGTGGTGGATGTGGCAGATGCTTTGGAACACCTTCACCATAATAATCAAGGAACTATTGTTCATTGTGATCTGAAGCCCAGCAACATTCTTTTGAATGAGAACATGACAGCACATATTGGAGACTTCGGTCTTACAAGGTTCAAACTTGGTTCTGGTGCATCATATTTTGCTGATTCGATCTCAACTTCTTCAACAGCTATCAAGGGGACAATAGGATATATCGCTCCTGGTAACACCAATTTTCATACGTTGTTATTGTTTGTCATCTTGTGCTGTGTTATGTTTGGACTAAACAGCTATTTTGTGCAATCTGCAGAGTGTGCAGCAGGTGGCGAAGTTTCAACGGCTGGAGATGTTTACAGTTTTGGAATCATTCTCCTGGAATTATTTATAAGGAAGAGGCCAACAGATGACATGTTCAAGGATGGGCTGAATATTGTAAGATTTGTTGAGATGAACTTTCCTGACAGGGTATTACATATTGTGGACCCTGACCTACTGCTAGAAGATGAGCATGATGTCTTACAAGAAATTTCAGTAGCCATGAAGAAGAAAAGCTTGGAGTGTTTACTCTCACTGCTTCAGATCGGACTTTGCTGCGCCAACCCTTCCCCAAATGAGCGCAAGGACATGCAGGGAGTGGCTGCAAGGCTGCACGGAATAAAGGAGGCTTATCTGAGAGGAACCTGAGGTAACACTAGGCAGTTCAGTGTCAATTTGATATCTAGTTGTAGTTTACATAGGTTTTATGAAAAATAATCTTTGTGTTGGTGTTGCAGAGCACCCATAACTGATGAATCCCGGTCCTTGTCGACAATAAACCTCTCCTTCAAGCGACTCTCTTTGGCATGCAAGGAAAATGCCCACTGCAGGTTTAAAGTGGGTGAACGATAAACAGTTTCAAGTCATAGTTAGTTTAGTTTCCAAAAAAAGTGTCATAGCTAGTTTCAGGCTACCAAATCAATAAACATGAATATCAGCTCTAAGAAGCATTTCATACAATGTTTCCACTATATGCAGTTTCAAGTCATAGGCTACCAAATCAATAAACATGGGATTTCAGCTGTAATATACTGATAAGGATTTCATACAATGTTTCTTGTATTCAGTACGTAATACTGATTTCTGTGAACAAACCTGATGGATGACGATGTCCACTGAATCCTTCTGCTCAGGCACTAACTGGATGACAGTTGTTGGGTTCCTGCGCATTTTATCAAACACTTAGACGACAAGGAATCAACAGCTAGCGCCAAAACAACAAGAAAGTTTTTCTACGCCCTTAACATGGGGCTCCTCTCTGTCCTCCTCAGGTGGCCAGATCCACCGGCGTGTTAGGTGGCATCCGTCACCCCGACACCCATGTCCCGTGCACTTCATCAAATGAACGAGCACGAATCGATGGAAACGAAAGCTAACAGACCAGCCCAGTGCGTGGTATCAGAATCGGATTCATAGAGGAGGGTCACGAGCTCAACACGCAGACGCAGAGGAAGGGGAAATGGAAATAGAGCGGCCGGTGTCTCACCGGAGCCGGAGCAGAGCGGTCGGTGACGCGTGACGGTGATGAGCCTCTCTGCTTGGGCTGGACTGAAGGTGGAAGCGGCTGACGAGGGCAAAGGCGTGAAGGTCTCTTTCAAATGGGCCGAGAAATTCGAAGTGCATTAGCAGCGTGAGCCGTCAGAGTTGGGCCTCAGGTGAGAAAAAGAGGATACGCCCATGCACGCGGACTGGGCTGGGCTGGCTTCGGTGATGAGCGCCTTTCATGTGTGTTTACTGTGCTCAGCTCATGTCGCTCAAAAAAAAAAAAAAACTGTGCTCAGCTCAAAAAAAGGGCGTTGTACTATGTATAATAAAAAAATCTCAAAAAGGGGCCTGGGACCCGGAGCATCAATCATGCACGTCATCAGATTGGTAATAAGAAGAGCCACTGCCACTGCAAGCCTGAAAGCGCTGCGGAAGACCTCAGCACTCTGCTCATCTGTCCAAGAACTCTGACCACAACATCAAATTGCAGCATAAACACACCAACCGTGCTGTGTCAATTCAATCAGCATAAACACAGCTCCATCGATCTGTGTTTAGTTGCTACCCGGGTGATCGAGTCGAGCGCCATCATCATAACGGACTCCTCCCCGCTTCCGATCCAGAGGTAAGCAACCGTCCCAATTCCCAAGAAAACTTGTTGGAGCTAAGACCTGCAAAAAGAAACATTATTAATCGAATTGGTAAAGAGCCCCTTGCCCTGAAGCCAGATTCCAGATAGCTTCTCAAGAAACCTTGGCACAGAAACAGAACCCAAATTAAACACCACTTTCAGAATCGCACATTCAGCCATTCAGAAACGCCACACACACAGCAATTTCCATTACCCTTCCAGCCCCGCCTACTAAGAGTTTGACCTAATTGAAGTATGTTATTGAAAACCTGCCAAAGGGAGAATTTAATTTTCAGAGGAATCTTACACTTCCCAAATAATTCCAGCCACTCTGCTAGGCATCCCCCTGTTGATAAGAATCTATACAAGGATTTAGTAGTAAACTGTCTGTACTTATCCAGAGTCCACACTAGTCACTAGAACCACTGTCTAAAGAGACATGTAGCATATTTTTTTGGTTTACAAAATAATATATGTAACATGTTTCTTGGGTTACAAAAGCTAACCTAACAAGGAGTAGAAAAAATGTGAGATCATCATCAGCTACTTGATATAACAGAAAAAAAAATTCAGTATACACACATCTGCTAGAAATATTATTGAGAGATGTATATAACCTATAAAGAATTTCTCCCAGGCCCCCGCGTCGCCCTCCCGCTGGGGCGACCCGGGCGGCGCCC
>DXKC01002018.1:0-14308 GCA_031170775.1 Cymbopogon citratus
CTCCACTCCATGTACTGTAGAATTTCAACAGTGCCCCGTGAAAATTTCAGGCGGCAGCCGGCAGAGGTTTTTCCCCCTTCGTGCACCAGTCCTCGTCCTGCTTACATCACAGGCTCACACAGCTTTAAGTGAAGCGAAGAAAGATGGAGCTTTTATGTGAGGCACCCGTTTAGTTTCTAAAAATTTCTTCCAAATTCTACTTTGCAAAAAAAAATTCTCCAACACATTAAAATACCAGTATATATATGGAGTACTAAATATAGATGAAATCAAAAACTAATTACACAGTTTGGTTGTATTTTACGAGATGAACGTTTTAAGCCTAATTATTTAATATTTAGATAATTTTTATTAAATACAAATGAAATACTACAATATCTTTACAGTTATTTTCCCTAACTTTACACCAGCAAAGTTGTGAAACTAAACGAGGCCTGAAGCGAAGAACGTAACGAAGATGGATGGATGGCCGGATCGATGGGGACTCCCGGCCATTGCATAATGCATATTGCATGCATTTGCGTGTGTCATCTGGGGTGTACCGAATCCGCTTGCATCTGCGAACGATATTCCTGACACATGCACACCTCTGCAAAAGTCTCGGCGCCAGCTCTCCCTGCAGCTTTCCATCCAAAAATGATTGCCTGTTCTTTGACCCAACACGGCACGTCCACGATCACGATCGACGACGCGCGCGAGTACTTGTGGCCTGCTGTGTGCAATGACAAAACTGCGACGACCTGTGTACAGTACCTGGTAATCATGTACGGATGTACTCACGTTCTAACGCGGACGTGCACTGCTCCATCTCACCGTCTGCATGGCAGGGCAGCATGGGCGTGTCGTGTTCGTGTTCGCCGCCTGTGTGGAAAATGTGCGGGGCGCACCCGGTCGCTCGCTCGTCCACCGCGATATCTCGTACTATATTACTGCTAGTGCCTAGTACTCCATCGGAGGCTAGGACATTGGCATGTGCCGCGCGGCAGTCCGGGGTGCGGCGTCCCCCGTCTGCCTGCGGTTCGTGGAAGTGGCCGGGCCGGCGCGTTCCTGATCCTGCGCAGGCGCAGCAGCAGCGGGTGGAAGTGGGGGAGAAGGACCGGGCGCTTTCGGCGGCCCCACGCCGGCGGAGGGGACTCGTCTAACGGCCGGCAGCCACGGCGGCCAACCAGAAACCACCGCCGTCCGCCGGGCCCTCGCGCCGTGCACGGGCGCGATCACAGTCACGGCGAGCGGTTGCCAGTTGGTGTGCGCGCCGCCAAGGCCGAGGCGACGGTTAAAAAAGGCTGCGGGAAGACACCGGCAGAGCGAGGCTTTGTAGGCTGTAGCTCCAGGCCCGCCGCGCAGGTTTGGTCGAGGAGAGCGCAATGACGGGGTCGCCCCTACACGGTGCGGCAACAGCATCGGTAAAAGGCTACGACGCCCTAGCGCGCCGTAGGGGCGGAACCGCGAACCGGCCGGAGCCTGAAACGAACGACCAGTGAAAAAACTAGCGCGCGGCTGTTGCGCTGACGCGATCTCAAGCGACCTAGCGGGTCCGGTAGGAATAGTAAAAGCTAGTAGTACCCTGATAAAAGTTCTGCTGCTGTAGCAAGAGAACGAACACAACGCGGTACAGATTTGCACGTACGGAATACGTGCGGACCGATACTAGTGCTACAACTAGCCAGATGGCCCTCTTCTGAGTGGGTACTCTCTCTATGGAATTATTTTTTCTTATAAAAATATTTTAGAAATAATTATGGTTCTTTGTTTGATCAATCCATCGACACCAAACTATGGTTGATTTTTTTTTGGTTTAAAAGCTAACATTGTCTCCCTTTCCCTCTACTCTTCTTTCATCTTGTTTGATCCCACTACTATCTTGTGGTTGTGTAATTTCTATTGGCACCGAATTAGGTAGGCTTTAGGTCCATTCTAATTCTAAATAAGATTATTGTTCAAGTGTCTTACATTAATTTTTGTGTCACCTTGCACCGCTAAAGATGTGTGGCCTACTACTTGTATGGTGACTCAAATCCTACCTAGAATAGGGTTCAAAGATGAGTGTTATAACGACTTCTACCAGAGGCCATAGGCAGAACTTGATTTTGTCATACTTCTTGAGTATAGAATCCTACTAGGAGTAGGACTCTTATTTACATGTATGAGGTCCTTCGAAAGGACTAATAAACAAGGGTAGAGGACATAGACATCAACCAAGCCAACACAAGGTCTCGTTCAAGGCTTGTACGGAGCAATTAGGATCCCTCGAGAGAATTAGATTAGACAGTTCTATTGCACTAGATTCTGTATAGGCAAAAAAAAACAATGGGTCCTAGAGGGTAAAGTGTTGTTGTGAGGGAGCAACGATCACTTGGACTCTTTAGGAGTTGCGCCAATAACATTTGCGTTCAGCTTCACCAGATCCCGGTCTCTTGTCACGGTTGCTTCATTGTCATCTATAGTGCAAGCTTGTGTCATACTCCCAACATCCTTCTACGGTGTAAGCTTGTGTCATATACACAACATCCTTTTAAAGGTCTGAGCCCTATTGCGCATAACTAGGGGTATCAGATTCTAACGCTATCCATGCCACTTTACTACATTGTTGTTAATCTTGATGTGATCACTACACATCCCACTTACTACAGTGTTGTCAATCTTGATGTGATCTACTTGTGGTAAGCTTCTTGCGAAGAAAAAACTGAACAATAGTTGTTGCTTTGTTACGAGCTCCTCATGATGGAATAATTGCATGTAGGGTATAAAAACCAGAATTGTTTTGTTGACTTGATTACAATATTGCCAATTCATTCGCAAAAATATTTTTCTCCTCCAGATCATTGTCATGGAAGTTAGAAGATTTGAACCATGATCGTTGGAATCAACACACTCGTTTTGCTTGGCCCATCAATCCATGTCAGTGGGACTGGAAAACTTTTCCGTCACAAACACAAGAAAAATGACTTGTTGAGCTTAGAGCCATATGAAAAGGGCATGACTAAAAGAGCCATATCAATTCCATTAGCTTTTGAAGTAAGAAAAGCTTGGTGAACTTTTTATGTATTCCTTATTAGATGCAGGCATGCATCATGATCAAGATCAGACATCTTAATGTGAACCACTCAGAACACTGCATGCTCTAGCACCGTCACTGAATACCTCTACCAAAACGAAAATTGTTTCTGCTCACACTTCATTTGAAATACTAATGTGGAAAGTACCTTAGAAAAATCATTATCAGTCCACACGATGACGCTTGTAACACAATTTCTTAAATGGTGTCTACATCTCTACAGAGACAAATTAAAGCATGTCTGCTATCTAAAAACAACATAGCCATAGGGGTTTCTTGGTTAGGGGAAGCCCATGTGGTAATATGTGAGAATCTTCCCCTTGAAGAGGCCCAATGGGGGTTAGTGTACTATGTGAAATTTACCCCCACCAAAAGGGTCATATTTTAATTTTCATTGCCTATATATTAATACCACGAGTATGAGGGCCAAGGGGGTTGTCTCTCTTCCCTCTCTATATTTACATCTCTCTGTGTGTTCCTAATAACAAAGTTCTAAATAGTGGTCTAAACCTCTTAGCAGCTACCTCTCCAATAGGCTAAGAAAGGCTATAGTGGGCTAAGCCATTTAGCGTAAATATATATCAGATATCATGTAATTTTACATGAAATGAATATATAGAAGATTAAAACATTAAAAATACCAATATGTATAGATATTTCAAAGTCTTACTAACACATTACATCAAAGTTATAGTACATATATGATACATCATACATCACATAGGGACATATATGAGTTCAAGTTCATACAAAGTTGACAGATTCTCAGCATAACATTAAGTGAGTTTAGGTGCAGTACGGGCTTATTCATTTCATGAGACGCTTCATGAATACACAGTGGAGATGGATCTCTCTTTCAAACTCGGCTCTAAGTATGTAATCTCATGCTGAAATCATTTATGACAATATTATTTCATATGTTGAATAGAGCAATTTCTATCAATAGTTCTAAGTTTACGGAAATTCTTGGTGCAGTTAAACTCATGGTTCAAATTATTGGTATCAATTTTTTGACCATCTTCTGGATCTAACCTTGTGTTGAATTGCCTCTTATTTTCGAGAAAATTGGTACTGTCATGCTCAGTATACAAATTCCTAGCACCAAATTCCCAATCATCTGTGATATCTAGCTTGATGATCAATGGCCTCTAGGGAGAAACAAACTGTAAGACATTTGATTAGAAAGGAATATTCTATAATTAATCACACAATTCCGCTCCACACTTATCATTCAACTTCCACTGATCGAACTATACTGTTAAAATTCAAAAATAGTAACTACTCATTTCAATGAAAAAACAACAACTTGTAGTTTGTGATGATATTTTTCCTTCGCTTTTAATCAAACCTTCACAGGATTCAGACCTTTGATAAGTCTTCTAGTAGGTCAGGTCTTTTAGGGTTTAAATCTCTCCATGCCAAGTTTTTTTTGGTACCGGAGATTTATCTCATCCTCCTCTCCGACGACGGCGAGGGAAAAGAGTGGATTCATTTTCTCCGTGATGGTTTGGTTGAAGATGAGTGCGACATCGACGTCAGCAACTTCATCGGCTTGATAACGTGGAGACTTATTGGCTTTCTGACACTGACATCAAGGCGGAGATGATGTCGCCGTGGAATAATTTTCTCTCATCTCTTCTTGATTTTATTATTGTTAGATCTGATCACAATGAAGGACTAGGGAGAAAAAAAATTTAGATTAGTCTTACTTATTCTTTGTTGACAGAAAGAAGAAGGAAGACACAAGAAAGAAGTTTCTCCACTCTGCAGGAATGTTGGTTGTCGTTCATTAGACATTGTTCTCAGGCCTCTTGCCGAGTGTTTGCTTGTGTGGTTATCTATACGGATGGTCATACAAATTTGGAGTTGAGATTTTGGGCTATACAAAGCAAGGGTATAATTTAGATGATTAGGTTCTGGATATACATAGTGTGTTCCGGTTTGCTTTGTAACACAATGATGTACTCCACTATGATATAATATAATTCTTATTTTTTGCTTTGAATTAATTCATTATGAATATACATTCCATAATTTAAATCTAATTACATTTATTTGGTATCCTATACATTGCTATTTTTATCTATAATTGGTCAAAATTAAATTATTAAAACATGACACTGTATTAAAATTGCATTTCTTTTAGGGACGGAGGTAGTATTTTCTTAATAGCATATGTATGTAGTTTTTTTAGAAGATAAAATAATTCTATTATAATGGTAGACAACTTGGTGTTTCTGATTTTGTTAGTTTCTATAACTCTCTTTTTCCTACATAATATTTTGTTAGGAATATTTATATTTTGTAGTAGCAAGTTCTTGTGATATTTTAAACGCAAACCTACATAATAAGTTACATGTTTCTAAACTAAATAATTCACTGATAGTTATTGATCCACCTAGGTTTATTAACTTATTCTAAGATTTTATTATTGTTATGTGACTATGGTCCATGTAAGGGAGTACGAGTATGTATAGCAAGAAAGCATCAATGGCGTCACCTTCGGGCCTTGTTTAGATGCTGAAATTTTTTCAGCTTTGCTACTATAGCATTTTCGTTTATATTTGATAATTATTGCCCAATTATAGGCTAATTAGGTTTAAAATATTCGTCTCGTGATTTACAACCAAACTGTATAATTAGCTATGTTTTTTTTACCTACATTTAATGGTCCATACAAATGACTAAACATTGATGTAATAGAGAGAGTCCTCGTAAGATTTAAGGTGCATCTAAACAGGTCCTCGAGCAGTCAAGCGCTGGTCGTGCTCGTCGTCGGCACCAGTACACTGATGCGTATACTACTACTCCCCCCGTCTCAAAAAGAACGTCCACTGATGCGTATACTACTACTCCCTCCGTCCCAAAAAGAACGTCGCTATGGGATGCGTGCCAGTGAAACTTTCTCAACTTTAACTAAGTTTGTAGAAAATATGTACAATATTTATATCTTCAAATAAATTTGTTAAAAAACTAGATTTTAAGATCTTTCCAATGATACTAATTACGTAGCATAAATATTTATATATTTTAATATATAATTGTTAATATTTTAAAAATATAATTTTTTTAAAAAACGAGAATGACATTTATTTTGGGACGGAAGTACTACACTGCTACTGGGTGTCACGTTCTCTTGTGGCTTGTCACGACACTACAGCCGCTCCCAGCCAGCTACCCATGCACCAGGGGGATAGCCCCGAGGAGATCTTTGACCGTGCCCGCCGATCGGAAAACACACAAACTACGGTCTAGTTTAGTTTTTAAAATTTTCTCTTAAATTTACTATAAAAAAAAGATTCTTCGTCACATCAAAATGCCGGTATATGGATGGAGTACTAAATATAAAATATAGATGAAATCAAAAAATAATTGCACAGTTTGGTTGTACTTTACGAGACGAACATTTTAAGTCTAATTAGTCAATGTTTGGATAATTTTTACCAAATACAAACGAAACACTACAGTACGTTATAGTGTCGGTACAGTAATTTTGACACTCCAAAATTTGGTACTAAACAAGGCCTACGTACAGAGAGAGGACTCGTTCTGAAAGTGAACAGGCGCCGCACCAACGCCACAGGTTCCCCTTTTCTGTGCCTCGCTCTGGGCCGTTTCCGTACAGCGCGGCGAGGGGGCAAGCAGCCGGTCATGGCCGGGCTGCTGCGGTGCTTCCGCACGATCAATCCCTTTTGACTTCCGGTTTCCTCTCCCGTTTCGCTCCGTAGCGTCGCAGACGCACGCAGCAGTGGCCGGCCTGGACGAACCAAACTGTCCTGCAGCTTCTCTGTGCGTTTGTTTGTTGGCCGACCGGAACAGAGGCAATGACCACCCAAGGCACCAAACAAAATTATACTGAGAGCAGTGAAAAGAACGAGGGCGAGAGTGGTTTTTCAAAAGCAAAGATAATTTTTTTTAGAGAAAGCACAGATAATTAATTTTAAAATGACTGAACACACGATAGTAACCATTTGGGGTTCAGTTGCAAAACTCAGCTGCGCCTCCATGCGCTCAAGTGGAACCAGTAAGCAACCAGTAACAGGAAAAACTTTTGTCGGTGCCGCATGCATTCTGGTGTGGCTGGGCTGAGGCCTGAGGGCCCGAGTTATGGTTATAGGCCCTGCGCGGCTGCGGTCCGGCCCAAAATCTAATAGTTGCATGGACCAGATTCGCTGTGGCCCACGGGAGCATTTGGACTCTTGGTGACAGAATTGGCTGTGGCTTCTGTGACGAAAAATGTTCAGTTCCAACCCAATATTTCTTTTAGAGGACTGAGCCGTAGCTTAGTGGCTAGGCCTGCCGTTGTGCGGCGAGCTGGCCAGCGTTCGAAGCACGGCTTCAACGTGGTTTCTCACCAGGAATCGTTGCCTCGCACAGATACGTTACAACTGTCACATCTCTTAGTCGTGTTTTAGAACCTAGGTATAGGTGGTAGGTCTAGCTTGCGCACTAGGATTTGGGGGTGTTGTGTGCGTGCGTGTGGTGTGTGTCTGTGCGTGAGTTCAGATACTACAACTTGTACTGAAAGGTTGAGGCAATAAAAAAAACCCAATATTTCTTTTAAACCATAGATTTATTATTATCGGCTTGAACCTTTGTGCTGCTCAAAATTAAAACTATAAATAAGATGTACAGTAATAAAGTATTTTTTTATTATTTTTCTTAAACTCCCGTACACTGTACAGCTAACTATTAGCCTCGCAAGCATAAACGAGATTATTTTCTTTTGATAATGTGACTTCAATTTCTCTTTGCCGGTTTTGGTACCTTGGCTGGCCTGAAGCACGAGAAGGCGATCTGCTGAAATGGATGAAAATACTAATGTGCTTTTCCTATTTTCTTGTCTCCGATACATTGACGAGTTGGGCGTGGTGCGGAATTTGATACATCAATGAATTGGAACATACTGTATGATGTGTGCATTAACATTAATAAATCCTTAAACCTTTCCCTCAAAATTTAGAATTAAATATTAGATCCTTAAACCTCTCGTACACACATATAAAAGCTATATAAGTTAGAACAAACACAAATCCATGTCCAATCAAAACTCGGTTTCTAGTACATAGTGTAATCGTTAAATAAATCCTGAGCCACAAGTTGTTTGGGTAAATACGTAAAAGCAAGTTGAAGCGTTTCGTTACGACACACAGATATATTTGCTATATTAGATCAATTCTTCAAAAAAAAAAAAACTAGAGAAGTTGATTTCCACCTGATCTTTCTACGAACAGCCTTAACGAAATGTGAGCAAAGAGATGGCGTGGATGTTTTGTCTCGTAGTTCACGACATCTTTTGGTCGACGTGATTAACCCTGCTCCGTTTCTCGTATTTTGTACGTATAAAGGGTGGAGGTGGAGCTAACCTAGCTAGATCAACCCGACCGAGAGCAGAGGCAAGAGACGTGACGGTGGCAACAAGACGCTGAGTTTTGTTTCGTAGACTCGTGACAGTGTCTTTAGGTTCGGCCGCACTTGTATGCAGTGGCTGCTACTACACCAAATAAGAGCAAATTACTAATCGCAATAGCTGATGTAATAGCCAGATACTGCTGCGCAGCTCTCGGCGAGTTGGGGTTCGCCAATGTAATTCGGATGGCGTTTTTGCGGACGCAGCTGCTGCCGCTCCCACGCGTTAGTGTAAACGTAAACTAGCTTCTTGAGCAGCTGAAACGCCAGTTGAAACGGCTGCTGGCTGCGTTGGCACCAGGTCCCTGGTTGCCTGGTTGGCACACGCCGGATCACGACCCCGGCGGCACCGTCCCGTAAAATGTTCCCACGCCTCGAGATAACCTCCCGTTCCGTTCCTCCCGCGGTCTCGCCCACGTAGAACGAACGTTCCAGTCCGTCCGCCGTGAGGCCCGTCACGACACCAAACGAACGGCGCAGATCGACCTGGCGAACCGGAGGCCGCATCCGCACCGTGCACGGCGCACCCCCTCACGAGCCAGCTCCACTCCGTCGTGTGGGGCCTCCGGGGCAGGCAGCCCCATGGCACGGCACTGCCGCTCCACAGGCTGGCACGCATCACGAGGGGCGTCGTGCACGAAGCAAACGGCCCCTCCCCTGAATTAGCTCCACGCTTAATTAACGCCCAAGGAAACAAATTATAATAAACGCCCCTTAATTACCTATTGCCTTACGTCCTCTGAGTAGTCCCCAGTGCAGCAGTTGCGCTCAGCAGCTATCCCAGATTGTGCTCTGCTGCGCCGATTAGATAAATCCGGCGGAGCAAGAGGGGGAAATTTATCCTGCGATTTTTTCTCCTCCTTCCTCTCTCGATTTTCCCGAGAGATTTTTCGTTGTTTCCCGCATCACTCTCCACTAAGCCCGCCCGCCGCCTCCGCGCTGGTGCTCGTCGCTTCCTTGCCCAATTCGGCGCCATTCGCCTGCTCCCCCCCTATTAATTCCCTGCCTCGGTAGTCGCTGGCCGATTGCCTCGTGAAATTTCCTGTTTCGTTGCCTCTCCGGTGTTAAATACCCACGCTGTTAGGGTTCAATCGTCGCCAGGAGGCTTATCACTGCGGTCTGCTGCGGCGGCGGCTCGAGGTACTGGTTTTCCACTGCTTCCTGGTTTCTCTGATTCTGGATTATAGGTGATTTTGTGGTTTGTCCTCGCTTCATCGGATCTAAGTATGTGGTTTTTGTTTGTAATAGTGTTTTCCCATCCCCTTTGTTGCAGAGTTTGTGTATAGTTTGCGAAGAGGTAGTTAGGGTTCTGGGGATTATTATTTTTTTCGTCACCAGTGTCCGATGGAGGAATCGGACGTAGGAGTTAATCCTGGGAAGCAAATGGAAGAGAATAAGGCTGGGGGACAATCGGGAGACGAGGGTAAGATTGAGAGGAGCCACTCTATCAATCTGAATAGGGCGCCAGCAGTTGCTGTGGAGGCGAGGAGCATCCAGGGGAATGGTGAGACGCACGGTGCAGCGGTGTCAGAACCTAAGGATGCAGGCACCGGAAAGGCAGAGCAATCCAGTGGTCATGGTCAGGAGAAGCTACCCAAGCGTGAGCAAGTCGATTATGAAAGTGAGATTGAAGGCTGTGTAGATGATGAGAACCCTGTCAAGAAGGCTGCTCTAGTTACTTTGGTTGGAAATGAATATTGTGGTGGTGATGATGATGAGAGAGTTCAAGTGCTCACCATTGTCAAGAAGGATGAACCTGCAGATGACATTGGCGACTGTATTAATCCTGGGACAGTTGCAGGGTACAATGAAGTGAAGGGTGCTGTAGGTGCTTCTGCCGCCACTTCTGCGGTGCGACCTGCTGGCTCCCGATCATCAAGTTTCCATGGTGTGACCAGGTGAGGGTGCTGTGTGTCCTTGAGATTTGTAATAGTTGCTAAGGGGAGACAAACAATGCAATTCATCTTTCACTTTGGTATCATAATTAAATACACCTTGTCTGCTAAGCATGCTGGGACAATTTGCCAACGTATCATCAAATTGTGCAGGCATAGATGGAGTGGCAAATATGAAGCTCATTTGTGGGACAGTTCTTGCAGAGTAGAGGGGCGTAGAAGGAAAGGAAAACAAGGTATCCATTTATTCTTAACCATCTAACCAGCAGTACAAGACCTTTAATCTAAAGGAGATTTACTGTTTTATACCAAACCATTACCTTTCGTTTGTAAGTACTAATTCCATGGAAGTACCAGATATAGAAATATAGCCATGTAAAGAAAATAGGTTTCCTTTGGAGCTAACATTGCGCATTTATTTCTTTGTCATCTTCTCATTTATCAATCATTCAGTGAGAATCTTTGGAAATATTATCTGTAGCAGTGAGAGCACAGAACTAGGTACCTTGTCCAATTATAGAAGAGCTACAAATTTGATAGCTCTGTCTAGGCCACATTTAATTTGGTACAAACTATACCTTTCTGAAACAATACTAAAAATATTATGTATTTATTTACCAATACTAAAAACTGTATGTAATTATTTATGCCATATCATTCTTCAGTCAGTTTCTTGTTTCTTTTGTTGTCAGTAAGTATTGTAGTTAGTTTTTTTTTAACTTTATCATCTGTCCTAGTTAA
This sequence comes from Cymbopogon citratus, assembly GCA_031170775.1. Taxonomy (NCBI): domain Eukaryota; kingdom Viridiplantae; phylum Streptophyta; class Magnoliopsida; order Poales; family Poaceae; genus Cymbopogon; species Cymbopogon citratus. The sequence continues at coordinate 11,101 of DXKC01002018.1, forward strand.
GATATTTATGTGCCCTGTATTGGTTGGTTCACTAACTATTTGTGGCACTGCACACTTGAACTGCAATTATTGGATTAGCAAGCTCCTCTAAAAATAGGTCAGCTTACATCTAGTTGCAATAGGCGAAAAGTATGTGATTTGCCTAGTTGATCTCACATTTTGTCATCTTCTAAACATCAATTAAATTGTACAGTTGTACTGTTAATAGACATTGTCTTGTAGTGGAAGCAGCCAAGTATAGCTACAAAAATGGTTGCATCCTTTATTAAATTCCTCTAAACATTAATTAACTTGTACTCTTAATAGTCATCGTCCTATAGTCAATCAGAGTCATTTTATTGTTATTATTTAAGTTGTTTTTACCTAGTATGGCATATCAACTGTTTCTAGTATATCCCCCCCCCTGGTTTGTATGTATACATTAAGAAACATCAGTGATGGTCCCTACTGTTTTTTTCTATATACTGGTTGCCATGCATGTGCTGTATATTGACGCAGTAGCAATGAAAAAAGCGACATAATGGAGCAATTTATCAATAACTGTGAATAAAAATAAACAAGTAAAGCCTTAGATTTTTAAATAGCTCAGAAATGGAGAAATCCAAATCCTTTGCGCGATAACAATCCACATATTTAAACCGATAAAGGCGATAAAATACATATTCTTATTTGTTTGCATCCATTCATCGTATGTTTTATCATGAGGACATAAATTATTTAGAACTTACTCAGCCCTGTTCTAAGAGTGCACTCTTCAATGAAATAACCCTATGAACTAGTAAAGCACTAAAGCTAATCGACTTGCATGGGCCAAGTAAGTGATTATAAAAGGAGGGTAGTACTTCCCTGAAAAACTTTTTCCATCGCTGAAGAGATAAAGTACCACATCAAAGACGACACTGTTTCTATGACAATTTATTATTTTATATTTATTTTCTGTATGATGTGTATTTAGTTATATCTGACTTATACTAACGGTTTCTTGCAATGGTGTTCTGATGTGGCGGTGCTTCAGTTTATCTAGGTAACTATTGTTTATTCATTTATCTTTGTCTTGGTTCTTGTGTTTAAGGTTTGATTATTCCCCCCTAAATTCCGTACCTTGCAGGAAGTTATGATACCGAGGAAAAAGCTGCCAGGGCTTATGATGTTGCTGCTATTAAATACTGGGGCGGAAATACCAGACTAAACTTTCCGGCAAGTTCTTTTCCTTTGGCTTGAGTGATATTTTTTAATTTCTCAGTTACATGGTCTTATACATGTCAGAATTGTTTCAGATTGAACAATATGGAAAGGAAATGGAGGACATAAGGGATTTGTCTCGGGAGGAATGTGTGACATACTTGAGAAGGTATGTTATCAATTTTCCCCATTCATTTCACTGTAGAGAAATGGTTGCCACAGTAATTTATCTCATCCTGCAGGAGGAGCAGCTGCTTTTCAAGAGGAGCTTCTATCTACAGAGGAGTGACAAGGTTACCTGTCTTTTATTTGTTTTGAGCTTGCTGAGACTTCAAAGCATGACCATTTTGTTCTATGTTATACTGAAACTAAACTAAAATCTTGTCCTATGGCAGGAGGCAGAAAGATGGGAGATGGCAAGCACGCATAGGACTGGTTGCTGGAACTAGAGACATTTACCTGGGAACATTCAGTATGAAACACATGAATTGTGATTTACACTTGCTTTTGAAAAGTAACTGATTGGAGTTACTGATGATTTTTATTTTATTTCAGAAACGGAGGAAGAAGCCGCAGAGGCTTATGATATTGCTGCCATTGAGATACGTGGCAAAAATGCCGTGACTAATTTTGACCGAAGCAACTATGTCGACAAGGGTATGCACTGTATAGAAGGAGAAGGCTTGAGGCTGCTCGCATCCAAGCCAGAATAATGATTTCAAGTTCAGTGCAGTGATTGTTGATTGAGCAGATTTGGCCAGACATATATGGAGCTTAGTTGGTACATACAGATAGAAGAACTGGTTGCAGTTTGTCAATATTCCTGCTTTACAAGGCTAAAGATTACAGTTAAATCGACCCACTAGCCACAAGCAAAAATTGAGTCAGGAGGATTTTTGAGCTTGTGTATCATAAGGCTTTGTAGGATATAGATCTTTCTGCAAATGTTAGCAAGTCAATATTTACTGTTTGATAGCTTCGTGTTATCAGATTGCACATTCCTCAGATCTTTCTGAAGAAATGGTCCTTGTGTATGATCTTCAGGGAATGAGTTTTACCTCGGCGTTTACTACTTTTCTTTAACCTTTGGTATCCATGGCTTCTACTTGCACTTTCCTCACAAAAAAATGGACCACAAGCCGCATTTATGTTTGTCTTGTAATCGTGTTTACTTTACTTTTTTCTTTTGAGAATAATCGTGTTTACGTTTCCTTCAGCGGTTGTTTGCGCACACACACCATCCTGGCTGTCGCTTGTCGTATTTTGCTGGCACGGGGGTTTTGGTTGGCAGGGCGTGAGCGTTTTTTTGAGAAAAGCCGATATTCGGGTAGGAGGAGCGCGGTCCGCGTGAGCAGCCAGGGCCCAGGAGCACCTGTGGTGCAGGCCGCAGGCCCACGGAGTGCAGCGACGCCGTGAGCTGGAGCTGAATTTCATGAGTGATTGGTTGGATAAACCGGATGCCGGCCGAACAGACCGAGATTTTCTATGATTCCATTTCCATCACCAATTCTTTTTTTTTTTTGAACTTTTTTCCATCACTAATTCACCACTACTTACAACCAGAACTACTGAACTAGCAAACCAAAGCCTGCATTGGTTGATCTCTCCAGCGACCCTGTGAATCTCTTTACGACTTCGGGAGTTTCTGCCATCTACTCCCAGCGGAAAGTTCATGACCCCCCAAAAAACATTAAAAAAAAAAAACTCTGGCAGTGGCCAGGCTGCCCACCGAAGATCGACACTTGGATGTCGCACCAAGGGGACCGAGTGAGGAGTGACCGACTACTGAGCGTGAGGCTCGGTAGGAAGACTGCTCGGACAGTCTCATCCACATTTCTGTGCACGGTCAGTGCTCCTGGCAGCTTTAACAAAAACATAACATTCGGATAGTCAACCTCCCATTTGTTCACAAAAAAAAAAGAGAAAAGGATAGTCATCCTCCCATGGCAGTACCACCTGATAAGAGACGAAGTACCTAGATCAATAACTACACAAATACACAATTTTCAGCAACATGAAATATTCA
>DXKC01002020.1:0-16337 GCA_031170775.1 Cymbopogon citratus
AATGCAATTTGAACGGTAAGGATAACATGTGCTGAGCACATACATACCAAAAAACTGTGTTTGAAGGAGACGGGGCACAAGTGCACGAGCATGCACGCGTGAGAATCCAGGCGGGCCCCACTGGTTCAAGCAACTACTACAAAATGTTTTAACTCACAAACCAAAAATTCAAATTAAATTCTGATTACACCATTGAATTCGTTTTAATAAATTCTTCAAAACATGATCTCACATAGATATATTTAGATAAAATTTATAGAAGATGACAAGTGGGGTCATTTTGGTAGTTGGTATAGAGTATGAGATATAAAGGATGATGGGTGCGGAAGAAACGTATATAGAGAAGAGAATCTTGATGACCAGAACGTATAGAGAATGAAAATAGAGGACGATGAGTACGGATAGTCTAAGAGATTTTAAGAAAGAAAAGTGGGGACTAATCGATGAAAAATGATCTTCCTCAGATTTGGCCCACAAGAAAGCCCACACAGGAATACGGCCCAGTGTCAGCCTACACGTAGGTCTCACAATAGTCAATAAGCTCCGCCCTCCACAAGCCTCGGTCAGGTCGATTCCCCTTGCCCTTTCCCCATCCCCGCCCTGCCTGCCTGCCGGAGAGCGGCGAGCGCCACCTTCCCGGCAGCGCGGAGCGCGGTGCCCTCCTTCCGCGCGCGGTCTCAGACGAGCGGGGGCGCACGGACGCTGCGCCGCGACCGGGTAAGGTACCTCGGTTTCCATGCGGGGTTCCGCGGGTCTGGAGCTCCGTCCGGCCCCCCGGGCGCCGTTCTAGGGTTAGGTGTCTGGAAGGCGCCCGGGTACTGGGATCTGGCAAGTTGCGTAGCACTGCCGGTGCTTCGTTCCTGGCCGAGCGCATCAGAGGTGGTGCCATGAGCGTTAAGGAGCAATCAGATGGGATGGGATGGGATGGGATGGGAAGAGGGAAATACCGAAATAGAGAACTATTTCATGTCAAATCCTTGAGAAACAACCAATCGACAGGAAAATGATTAATTTGGCCTTGCTAAGAACACCAGAGCATACTGTCGGATTATTATTTACTTGATCATGTAGCTGTTCCTGTTCGCACTTGTTTATCTGCCTTTTGCTTATGGGCATTTTCCCCATTTCTGTAGATGGATCTCAAGGATAGCCTCTCCAGATTTAAGCAACAGCAGGAGAGATGCCAGTCATCTTTGGCGAGCATAGCTGCTTCGAGCTCAAAGCCAAAGCACAGGGCCCAACCAGCACATGCTCCCAACGTTCCAGCAAGACCATCACAGCCTATAAAGTTCTCGAATGACACAGAAAGGCTGCAGCACATCAATTCGATTAGGAAGTCTCCTGTTGGAGCACAAATCAAACTTGTCATTGAACTGCTTTACAAGGTATCTTCTTGCTTTGTTACAGATTTCTTCCATTTCTCTTTTCATATTGCTGCCAATTCAAGAGATTCCTCCCTTGTGCCCTGACAAAGTGTAATTGATCCTTCAAATCCTCATTCTAATTCAGTTTTTATGCCAGGAGCTGCTATAATTCATGATTTCACGTCTAATTAATTATTCCACCTTTTTTTTTTTGTATTGAAACCCTGACTCAGTAGATATTACTTCAGGCTTTTATGCTGTTTCTGCTAACTGAAGCGTTGATTGTATTGTTGTTTGTTAAAGAGTATAAGATGCGTGGTCCATCCTGCTTTGACCCTATTTCTAGCATTGTCCGCATACCTACTTCACATGTTAGATTGTAAATCTTGGTTGTAATGTAGAATGTTTATATGTTGCTTATTCTGTATTAAGCCCTGCAAAATATAGTGAAATTTCCGGAATAGATTTAGTTGGTATGTAGTGACAGGTAAGAAATACTGTGGACTGTGGTGGTTATATTTGCTTGTATACATATGAATTGTCAGCTGTTATATGATTATGCATGTTTACAGATTGAATGTAATGTTTTGGTTACTTTGGCCCTTACTAGAATTATAAGCATTTCATCCCAATGTTTAGAAGATTAGAATGACGCTGCAATGATTTCTACTATGGTTGAGTAATCTTGTATATAATGGTAGAAGCTACTGACATCCTCACCAGGACAGCAGGGCAAATATCATCGAAACTCGCATTATGTATTTTTGATGCTGCATCTAGTTTGTGAATCCCAATTGTCGTATCTTCTGAATTTGCAGACAAGACAAGCTTTTACTGCAGAGCAGATAAATGAAGCAACTTATGTTGATATCCATGGTAATAAAGCTGTCTTTGACAGCTTGAGAAACAATCTCAAAGTAAGCTATGATGGGAGGCGTTTCGCTTACAAGGTAAATTAATTTGTGCTTATTTTCTGTTCAAATTAATTTGAATTACCCAGTTGTTAATACTTTCTACATGAGTGATCATCTTTACTTTCTTTCTATAACCTTAGTCAATTCTGAATCATTTGATTAGTAGCTACAGAACTGGAATGTTTTTACTATCTGTCCTAGTCAACTAAGTTTTCCAGCCAGTTGACACACGTGGGGGTTCTATTATAGTTATTTATTTTAAAAGGTGGCCATCTATCTGCTGCAACTTTGGCATAGTTGGCAGGCTAGGCATAGGTGATGCAGCCATCAGCTTCTTCTCCTTAACTCTCTCCTTGTGTACCTGGCTTCCATCGTCTTCCCTGCTACTTGCAACTGTGTTCTGCAAGTTGAGGCTTTGGGTCTAGCTGCCTAGGACCTAAGGTCCTAGTAACCTCCTGTACTGTCTGACTTGCACACTATAACTTATGAAACGTCTAGGACAGCAATCTATAATTGATTAAATATGTTGTATTGGAATTGTGTGAGCTACAGTCTAAAGAGTTCTGTAATTTGTTATGTTGTTGCTTGCAGTTGAACTAGTTCTGACTTCTGAGATCTCATGTGTTGATTTGGTTTTCATATTTGTGCAGTCCAAGCATGACCTGAAGGGAAAAGATCAACTGCTTGTTTTGATTAGGAAGTTCCCAGAAGGTCTTGCTGTTGTGGAAGTCAAGGATGCATATCCAAATGTATTGGAAGATTTGCAGGTGACCCTAACTCTCCTCATCAGATAATTGAGATGTTTCTGAACACAAATTTTCTTAAAAGGTGCCCAACTAATTAACAGCAATAATGCTGCTAAAATAATAACTCCAAGTTGGCACTACATGCTCTATAATCACAAAGGTACCCAGTGTTGATGAGTTTACTCAGTGAGCCCATGTGTTGCCTTTCCTAGATATCTGTTGTGCTGTCTGTGCTAATGAGGTTTTTGATGTAGTTTACCTAATATTTTATTTTGTTGGTCGTCCAATGCCACCAATGTACTTGACCAGCCAGGCTGAATATTCTTCTATTTATATCTAAACATATTTGCATAATCTTGAGTATTTTACTATTTTCTGTGCTCTAGGCTCTGAAGGCTGCAGGTGAGGTTTGGCTGTTATCAAACATGGACTCCCAGGAGGACATTGTATACCCTAATGATCCAAAAGCGAAGATCAAGGTTGATGATGACCTGAAGCAGCTATTCCGTGAAATAGAGCTACCACGTGACATGGTAGACATAGAGAAGGAGCTACAGAAAAACGGTTTCAAGCCCATGACCAATACTGCCAAACGACGAGCAGCTGCCCAGATCAATGGTGTGAAACCCAAGGCTAAGCCCAAGAAGAAGCAGCGTGAGATCACAAAACGAACCAAGCTCACGAATGCCCATCTGCCTGAGCTGTTCCAGAATCTCAACACCTAACCGTGTTACAGTCGTTGACGACTCAGAGGATTCATTTTACTCCTATGTATTGCTATTTTGTGTGTACATGTAATGCAACCCCTGTATGTTGTACAGCCTATGGGCTTTACAAATTTTTTTGTCAAGATTCTGGATGACCTCATGCATTCTGACATAATAGGATGCACAATCTAAAGGTTTTCTTATTTTTATTTTCAAATTGTATCTCAATTACAACATCTTCTGAGTTTGTGGCACTATGTTTGGTTGACTTTGAATCAGGTTGGTGTGAGGGCAAGCTGAACATATTTTGATGGATTATTTAGCTTTGAATGCTACCAGAATTCCTAACCTTCAGAATTATGAGTACTGAGAAATCTGCGGGTTTAGATGTGTTCTCCCCCTGCCTGACGTGCTCCCTTCATCTTCTGATTTTTTTTTTGATAATTTCATCTTCTTAATTTGGAATAGCAGGTTTGGTGAATTTTGGATCCATCCTTTCCGATACTCTAAGTGAGATTTCTTTTCGATACTCTAATAAAATCATCTATCTATAAAGACTCTTTAAACCTGGTGACCAGCACTGTACATTAACAGTGCACCTCATTCACAAAACTACTGTACATCTACAGTGCGCAAACGCCGCTATGAACTGGCCCACGTATGCGGTTCCAGAACCTGCCGTCTCCTCTATCCGTTCCGGTGAGGAAATAAGAAAAAAAAAAGACGGAAAATCTCCCTCAGACCTTGCGCATTCCACTCCGCCGACGCCGCAGCAGCCGCATACGCCTCGCCTCCGCGCCGTCTCCACGCTGCGCTGCCACCACGCCGCAGCAGTCACGCCGCTTCCGCGACGCACCGCGCCGGCAACGCAGCAGCGGCTGCGCCGCATCCGCTCCTCATCCGCGCCGCCACCGCGCCAGCCAGCTCACCAACGGCCCGCGAGCCAGATCCGGCGACCACTGACCAAGATGCCCCGCGTCATGCCACCGCTGCTGCTCACGGGAGGAGGTCCATGCGTCATGTCATCCTGCCACCGCGCGTGCACGGCGCTTGACGCTGCGCTTACAGGACCACAGGCACAGGAGGAGCGCCACCATGCGAGCACTGCGCTCGCGACTGTGCACTACAGCTCGCTCCTCCCTTTGGCGATTGACGGCGATTCAGTGATCTCACAAATCCTACGGTTAGTTCTCAGCTTTCTCCATCTTCTTTGCATCCTCTGCCAGATCTCTCTTGCTCACCCATCACTCCTTTGCAGGAAGTGGAAGAAGCCCATTTCTTGCTGCCACTCTCACATGCAGAACGGGTGTGAGTATGTTCTCACTGAACTAAATTTTTCCTGCTATTTTCATCTCATGCGAAGACTCTGAGTGAGATATGGTGGGTCAACATTCTAAATTAATCATCAGGACATTATTTCTTATCTATAATGAACACAAATATTCCCAGGATATTGATTTTACTCCCTGTGACTTTACAGACATGTCAGCCATAGCTTTCATTAAGCCATTGCCTACAATTGGGTTTATTGCACAGCTGCCGAATTCTCAAATTTACTCCAGGCCACTCTCAATCGCAGGACAGGTGAGAGTGTTCTCACTAAACTAACCTTTTTCCTGATATTTCATCTCATACAAAGAACCATTGCTCAAATGAAATGTTGTGTACTGCCTTGAACATATAAAAAATATACAGAAATCTATGGTGGATCTATAATCTCAAATTTACTCCAGGCCACTCATACGAAGAACCATTGCTCAAATGAAATGTTGTGTACTGCCTTGAACATATAAAAAATATACAGAAATCTATGGTTTTTTTTTTAGGGAAACAGAAATCTACGGTGGATCTATAATTGTTCAGACATTAATTAAAAAAACAGCATGAGAACTTATGTACACGGCCGGACACCAGGTTAATATGTACATTTCCATGATTTGGATTTAACTTTCTGTGACATTACAATTATGTCAGTCATAGCTTACATTAAACCATTGCCTATTATTGAGATTGTTGCACAGCTACTGAATTCTGAAATTTACTCCATTCCATGCTACTTTCAGATGCAGATTCTTACAGCTAGCAAAGGGCAGCAGCAGCACCGATCTATCTATTACGTGTCTTTGTTTCTGCTTACATTGTCTCCAGGTGATTCTTACATTTCTTCCCCTCCTATATAAACACTAGATATAGTTGTGCGGCTAATTTTCCCCAGCCCATACCATTAATACTTTAGACTTCGATGTTGAACTATCGGAATTTTCATTATTTGTTAACGATATTTTTTTCAGTAATAAAAAATTCAATTAGTTTACAGATTTACGGATATGCATTCATGGAAACACACGACACAATTGTAATTTTTTCCCCTCACATCTTATATGCTTATCGTACTATTATCTTATAAAAAAAAGGTTTCTTTTTTACTTGCCCAAAACCCCCTCACGCAATGTTAGTTCTGCCTGTTAATTATTGCGTCTTTTGTTGTTCCTCAGATTCCTGCCTGACTGCCCCGTACGAAGCACGGGGATACCTACTAGTATAGCTATGAAGACCTGAAGACCTGAACGAATGATGGCTGTTGCAGCCTGCTGCCTGAAGCCCGACGGTTTGGCTGCAGCAAACGTTGGGGGGGAGGGGTATACATGGCCAACCGGGCCGCCCGGCACGGCACTGGCAGGAGCACGGTCAGGCACGGCACGGCGGGGCACGGCACTACGCGGCACGGCGGCACTGCCGTGCCGTGCCTGGTAGTGCTGTCGTGCCGAGTCCTCGGCCCAGGCACGGCCCTATGGGGGTCAGCCGTGCCGTGCCGTGCCGTGCTGCTAGGCACGGCAGTCTGACGTGCCCGTGCTGGCCCGCCGCCGCGTCTTGCGTTGAGGTCTTCACGCCGCCGCGTCTTGCGTCGAGGTCGTCACGCCGCCGCGCGTCGTCTTGCTCTCGTGGAAGCCACGCCGCCGCGCCAACAAACCTCCATGCCAAGGCTGTCTCCCCAAACTGTCGTCGTTGTTGGGCAGGGCCGGGAGGATGAGAGGAGCAGGACGCCACCGCGAGGTTCTGGCCATGGGAGTCAGGAGGAGATGGGATGGGACATGGGAGGAGGACGAGGGACGAGCGACACAGGGAGGAAGACAAGGACGAGCAGAAAGATGTGAATACACTAGGAAGAGGAGCCGCCACGGGATGCCAGTTCGTGGGGGTGGAATTGATGAGCTAGGGTTGAAAGGTGCATATATATAGTCACATCCAACGGCCAGAACTATTCTGAGGTCATCCAATGGCTAGAAAAGATCGGGCCACGTCATGCCGGCCCATTAACCGTGCCGTGCCCGTGCCGGCACTACGGGCTGGACATGCGGCCCAGGCACGGCCCGGCATCGTGCCCGTGCCGTGCTAGTGCCGTGCTTTTTCAGATCATGTCCGTGCTGGCCCATCGTGCCTGGCCCATCTGGCCATCTATAGGGAGGGGGGGCATGGCCCCTGCTAGCACCCTTGGCTCCGCCAGTGGTCTTCTACGTCTGACGCCCAATGATGGGGTGGGAGCTCGACGTCCTCCACCTCCGCACAAGCAGCAGCAGCAATTACCAGGCGCGAAGCGACCTCAGCATGCGTGTGCACCACTCGCCGGCGGCGCGCGTCGTCCGCCTCCGGCACCGATAGGATCACTGACGAGGAGGCGCTGCTGTCCAGCCGGGTACCTGCTGCAACCATGTTGAGGCGGCGGCCGGTGTGTGACGTGACAACGACCGATGGCCTCTTGAGTCCCCGCGCGCGTGTCCGCCCAGTACTTGCTCCAACTCCATGCCCTTAAGGGCATGTGCCCTCACTGCATAAACCATTATATTCGTATTGATAAGTGTGCACACACATATCTCAATGTGAATCTACATTGAAATATATGTGTGCACACTTCTCAATGCGAATCCAACGGTATGTGCAGTGAGTGCACATGTTAGATTACATCCCCATACAGAGAACATAGTTTTTTTTGCCCTTAAGGGCATATGCCCTCACTACACAAACTTGGATTTGAATTGAGAAGTGTGTGCACACCCTTGGGGTGGATGTTTCCCTCCATAAACTACTAAACTGTATTTTCCTTTCCGGATGATTAACTTTGGCTATATATTTACGTTCATATGCAATGGAAATGGAGAGTCCTCTAGTTTTCCTTATAAATGCGTTCTGGCATGAAGATACTTCATGGATATCTCCCACCACATGGAAGAATTATCTCCCCACCACATGGAAGAATTAATCTAAATGCCTGCTTCCCTTCCCAGAAAGAGAGAGCGCCTTGTATGTTGAGCGGAGTGATGGGTCATTTTCCTTATAAATGCGTTCTGGCACAAAGATACTTGATGGATATCTCCCACCACATGGAAGAATTAATCATTTTGACATTTCAAACTATAATGCAGATTGCTGGCAAGGTGGCAAATATCAAGTTGCAGATTCGGCGTTCTCAACGTTTGGTCAGAGGGTCAAGGAGCGTATGTACATGTGATTGCAGAGTTGGGAACACCACGAGGATGCTTTGACCAATATTTTCATTTGTGTCTTTAGACTTTTGTATCATAGCCATTTTTTGTTACTAAAGGCGAGATTCGAGTTTGGCAAAATTTGCCAATGTATTTGTAAATGCAACCGTAGTCATGTACCCAGTGTATCAGTTGGAGCTGGAAAGAGTTATGATGCTGAATTCTGAGAAATCTTAACATGGCAAAAGGTCCCACTAGGCTGCCACCGTCGAAGCTCGTCTCGAGGTGTTATGTTCATGCTTTACTCTGCCTGGCGCTGGCGAACTGATCTTGTGCCTGTAGGACTTAATTGCTTTACTCAGTTAAAACAGCATCAAGCAAGTGAACCACACCATTTTCTAGGATAAATGTAACATCAAATACGTTGGGGTTTACGAATGTCGAGTTCTATCTCTATGTATGATGTCTTGCTGCAGCCGCCGCAGTGTTGCTGCAGCAAGCTCAACCGAACAAGCCCACAATCAAACCACATTCCAAGGCATTAACCGAAACAAACAATAAAAGAGAGTTCATTCCAAGACACTAACTGAAACCAAACAAAACAATAAACGGGAGAATTCAGATAACCATTAACCATCATATGTCAGCATAACATCGGCAATCTGAATCTCTTACTGGAATTCATTGTTGACGACAAGGGTTCAGTAACTTCAGTTAAACCACCTGAAGTGCCTGAAGTGCCAAAGACTTGAGGTGCACAAAGATTAACAGCACCGAATGCTCTGCAATTCTACAAATTATACAAAATTGATCTTGCAAGACCAACCTTTTTCCCCAGAAAAGGAACAATTGTGAATTGCTGAATAGGCATCTAAAAAGCTTATAAGCCATTCGAACAGTCCTACTTTTCCTTCAGGTGCCACCAAAAAGGATCTGTGAGAAAATGAAGACCATTAGTAAGACATCGATCCGCTACATGTTTCCACAAATATAGGTGGACTTGATTGAAAATGTCACATAAATTTTTCACATGGACTGATAGTTTTGGATGATGAAAATTTGATGCTGTATTGCGACATTAGCTGTTGAATCAGCACAACAATTTGAAGTCGACAACACCGAGAATTGGGTAACAACAAAATCCCATTGTTGAGGCAACAGAAATGGTTCTGGCCAACATCATGAGACAAAGCACATGGATATGAAACTTGTTTAGGATGGAAGATACACCGACAGATAAACCAAAATTAACTAGCAGCATGGTTTCACAGTAAGAAACATCAACAGCAAACAACACAAGACAGGAATAGTACCAACACAAACTGGTTGCCTATGAAAACTCCAACTTAGATGAAACAAGCCCAGGAACTTCATTGGTAACTAGAAGCATGGCTGATGCTCAGAATCGAAAAAAGGTCAATTATTAGTTTTTACCTAGCTGGTAGATTTGAGTGTTCACAGATAGAATATGCATCTTCCACAGTCAGATAAAAAATCCCCGACAATTTGAGGATCCACAAAGGCAGTTCTTTGCTCTAGGAGACCGAACACCACTAGAATCAGCTCCAATGTCACCATAGTCATAAGTCAACTCTGTCATGGGAGGAATATGCTTCAAAGCAAAGAACATTATATGCGGGCGATGATCATCTTCATGGTCAAACTGTACTGGCTGCCAGAAGACGTTAGGAGCACAACTATGGTTCATGAAACGTGAGATGTTTCCCATTCTTTTAGCACTTATCTTAATGGGCAGAGTCTCAAAGGTATCAGCTGAAATATCTGTGCTTTGCTCCCCTATCAATTCAGGTCCGTAGTTCCATTTTAATGTCCTCTCACCAGGGCACAACGTCTGAAATATATAATCATCTTCAATATCATTCAAATCAATGTTAGCATCATCAATAACCTCACCAACGTACTCGCATATAAATGAACCAGCCCGTATAGCGTCCCATGAACGAAGACCCCAGCCTCGATTTCCAGTTTTAAAGACCTCAAAGTGGATCCTAACTCCTTTCTGGGTCACTCTGTTACGACAATTGAAAGAACACCGGCAGGATTCACCGCATTCATAAACCATAGTCTTGCGGCATACAAGCAATCCCGATGAGCTGTAAGGTAAGCTGCCTCCATTACGCTGTGCACAACAGCAGTTGGCATCACCAGGAAGACAAACACTAAGGCATCTGCAACCCTCTAAAGGTTGCACAGAACTGAGTGGTTTCAAGTGTTTGGCCTGAGTGGTATAGGTGAAATGGTGTGGCCCTTTATCACTGTCAATGTCATTAACAAGAAACACTGGGAGATTTTCTGCACCAGATGATAGATCAGGATGTAAAACACTGCCTCTAGTTATTGGATTCTCTATCCATTTCTGGGACATCTTCCAGATTGCAAACCCATCAGGTTGTCCTGGCTCTCGCAGAAGCTTGTACTTAAAACAAAATATTCCATCTTTTGTTTTCTCCTTCCATGACTCATGAATCCTATAGAGGCCATCATAAATATAAACCTTCCCCCCAGTCAAGCAACCTGGATCTTTATAGCCCCGAACCACACGGATAACATTTTTTCTAGACAAGCTCCTTTCAAGAGCCAGGTTACCCCTCTCAAGTTTCTGGTCACGCCTTTCCTCACTGTTCTTGCTATTACCTCCTGAACCGCTGTAAACCAGTACATCTGTATCATCATCGTTGTTGTCATAACCACCTGCAGCAACAATACATATTGCAACAGAATCATCCTCATCACCAAACTTGGCAGTCATATAGTCAATTCCAGCCATGCTAGGAGTATGCAGCCCAATAATACATAGCTCCATCCTGAAGAAGAAAATGTCCCCTATTTCAACTCCAGGAACAACCCCTATCCTCTTCCCAGAGTTCGCCCTGATATTCTTGGCCATCATGATGGCACTAGCCTTCAGATCTTCACGTTTGCTAGTCTCTTGTGCCTCATCCAATTGGAGATGCCTACGTCGCAATGCCTCAAAGGTCATGAGAACTGCCTCCACAGTTTCCCTGGGATCATCAGATGGAGGAAGGAAAGCATGCTCATTGTCAACAGCAGCTTTCTTGTGAGAGGATTTGCGGCGCTTAACCTTCATGCTGTTGGAGCTGTCACTTACCAAACCATCGCTCACATTGTATCCACTGAGGTTGGATGGCCTCTTGATCTTGCGTCCAGATGCTGATGTCATGTTAGCAGCATAAGAATCATCGTCGTTGTCATCGTCATCATCCAGTAATATGACATTGGGCTGTGTTGACCTGTAAACTGAAATGGGAGTGGCGTCAATTGGGCCATTAGGATTGGCATTCACATCTGAAGTCCAATCTGATGCAGTCTCGCCTCCAGCAGCATCCTGCACACCAGTGGCAACATTTTGGCTACCAAAAGCATCCTGATCACCAAAAGTGGCAGCCTTGCCACAACCAGTATTCTGATCACCAAACTTGTGAGCCTTGCCTCCGCTAGCATCATCACCGCCGAATGCAAAAAATGATTTGGCAGCAGAATTGTTCCAATCACCAAAACCCCCTTGAAATTGCCCAGCAGGAGTGACGAATATCAATGGTGGTGTGATTGACTGGTTAAATGTATTGACACCCAGGGGTGCAGGGAACATGGGAGCCAATGTCCTCAAGGGCTTTACATCCAGAACATCCTGTTCAGGAGTAGGCATGAAATTCGATGGACGATTCATCAGAATCTGCAGTAGTTGAGTTCCTGTGTGAAAAAAGCACAGTTAACGATCACGACAACAGTACCTGATTAACAAAATGGGAAAAAGTTAAGCAGTGTTTAGAATCCACAAGTGACTTTGAAACTTTTGCACACACCAAGTGATAGAGAGGAATAAATCAGACTAAAGGATCATGGACAACATGTGGCTGCATAACTATGATTTGGTCTAGTCACACAACACCTATTGTCTATTGATATAGCCATTACAGAAAATCCAGGACATGACTGACTCCATTCTCATTTCCTAACAACGCTGAATCATAAATGATGGTTGGCTCTAGAATTCAGTTATCCTCGATTTGTCGCCGACCCCAGAAAAAAAAAAAACTAAGCACACAACCAACCAAAAAAGAAATAATCTTCTTCCAACTAAAACGAACCGAGTTTTAACAAAAAAAAAATGTCTGCTTTGGACGCATGAACTGCAAGATTCGAAACTTTGGATAGCACATTGTCTGTCTGAGATCGCAAACTATGAAATTGGTAAATTTCGGAACTTTCAGACCTAAATAGGGTCTAGAGGGAAAAGAGAGGCGCGCGCAGCGGCGCAGCCTACCCAACGGCGGGTTCGCCAGGAAGTGCCGCGTTGCGGGTGGAGCGAAGCAACGCCCTTGGTCTTGGGCACTGGGCCCCTAGCTTCCGGCACCGGCGGGGTCGGGGGCGAGAATGGGAGCCGAAACCCGTGCGAGAAGGGAAACAAAGACAAGCGACCGGATTGATTCGTGGAAGCGAGAGTTCGCAAGCCGCGGGCGACGGTCTCGAGAAGTCGCGCGCCGATGTAGCAGTGCAAGGAACAAGGAAGTGGAAGGGCCGCCCCTCACCTGATCACCGCTGCGGCTGCTTGGAGTGGGCGCGGACGAGCGGAGTCTACACGGACTCCATGACCGATGACCGCGTGATCTCCTTGGCGGCGGCTCTCGGCGGCGGGGGCAGGGATGGAGGGAACTGGTTGTGGTTGGGTGTGACGGTGGGTTGGGGGTTTTTCTCCTCCTCCCTCGCCTCCTCGGGGACAATGCTCGAGCTTCTCGCCTTGTGTCTTGTGACTTGTGGCCTTGTGTCTTGTGACTTGTGAGGAGGAAGGGGCGGATCAGCGTCCGGTGTGTTCACTGTTTGAGCGGGGCATGGCGTGTTCGGGCGTGTTCGGTGTTCCAGTTCCAGCGTGGGATGTCATAGCTCCGCAGCTCGCATACTCCGCTGTTGCAGGTAATTTTGTCGCAAATTGTAAGTGGAGCTCGAAGATTGATCTTTTTTTCTTTCTTTTGGCTCCCATATGAAATGGCAACAAAATTGTTTTACCTCAGAAGAAAAAACATATTTTACAAAGAAAAAAGAAGGTTCCAATGGAAATGTTCGAGTTAAGAAAAATAAATAACATATATATCGAAAAAAAAACTAGAGCATGTGACAAAGTTGTCCTAAAAGCCCTCCTCATATGCCATCCAAAATTACATCTTCCCTTCATTGCAATTACTTTTATTTTTTTTCTTTTTACGGACTTTTTATCTTTAGTAGAAACATATGGAAGCATTTTCTTTTTTATCATTCAGGACTTCCGTGTCACTGCCCTCAAGAACATTATTAGATATAATGGTGCCTGTTTTTGTTTGCGCAATATTTACGAAAAACATATAAAATTGATAGCGATGACATATAATAAGGGATGAAAAAGCCAAAATGAACCGAAAAAAGAAGAAGTGTACAAAAAAAAACAAATTATTATGGTAAAATAAGATTTGATCTTGAGTCACAGATGCAACTGATTTACCAAACTAATCAAACAGCTAAGCGAGAGCTCAATGCCATCTTCAGTTAAGATTGCAACATGCAGAATAGGGAGAGGTTTCACATCATAATACTATGCAAACTAATCAAACTGCTAATTAAGCGGGAGTTTAAGAGATTCTTTGTCCATAAATACGTGCCTAGGCGTGCTCTAAAAAAAAAAAGTGATTCTTTGTCCATACGTACTCTAATGCCATTTTGACCAAATATTGCAACATGGAGAATAGGGAGAGGCAGTCGCATCATATACCATGTAACACACAAAGTTTTTGTGCTCCAGTTTAAAGTCCAATTCTAAGAGAATTAAAGTCCGATTCTAAGAGAACTAAAACACATTAGATAAATCATCAAGCCTCTCATGCCAATATGATTTAGAGAAGCACAATCTTGGCACAAAATGATGTCCGATTCCAAGAAGAATGAAAAGAATGACACAAAAATATATCTCTAAGCCGTAAGTCATCAAGTAACCATGCAAGAGATGTATCTAATCGCAAGACATTCGCTCCGGAAAAAATGCAATTCTAGATTTAGCATGTGCCATACTTTCTTAAACTTGACCAAGTTTATATATAAAAAGTATCAAAATTTATGGTCCTAAATAGGTTTACCTTGAAATTTATCTCATATAATTAATTTAATGATATTTATTTGATATCATAAATGTTAGTAGTTTTTCGTATAAATTTGGTAAAACTTGAAATAGTTTGACTTTTTAGGAAATGAGGAATTGAGGATTGCACTCCAAATCAATATTTTCTGAATGGAGGGAGTATTTGCTAGTCAATTAGATCATCCCAAATCGATACAAAGTTTTTCTTTCTTTGTTGGGTATAAAGCGCTAACACGGATATAAGACATTCATACCAAATCGATATAAGCTTTCCTTGGTTGAGTACACAGCTTTACGACGTTCATGCCAAATCACTACAAACTTTTTTCCTAGTCGAATACGCAACTTTAACAAGCTTTAACACAGATATAGGCAGTACGTTCCTCTGAAATAAATAGTAAATATTTGGCAGTGACTGGGGTCAAATCATGAGCTATGAGGATCGCTTCTTCTTTTACACTTCAAGTCTACATTTTGAGACATTTTTTTTAATACGACGAGTGGTCAAACTTAAAGTTAAAAAAGTCAAATGTCTTATAATTTAGGATGGATTGAGTAATTAAGATAGAATTGGTCATAGAACCATCCCACAATTATTGGTCCTGCTGGTACTGAGTAATGGTTGAGCTTACGATTTCACTTCAATTGGCGCCATGTTTTATACGCATCAAGCATGCGGTGAGCGTACGCCGAGAAGCTGTCGGTCATGACCCACTGTATACGAACCATCAAACGTAACGGAGCGTAGCGTACCACTTCCCGACCGTCGACTGCACCGAGGCTATCCAAAAATCCGATATCCCTTGCGTGTGTCATAAACTTTTTATGCACAACCTCTTATATGCAGTAGGATGGGTGAATATGACATGGTATGGAATTTGGTTTCAGGTTATACTGTTCCGGTACCATCACTGCCACAGCACCCACAACCAAAGGGAAAGGGAAATGAGAGCTCCTAGATGCAAGTCAAGACGAACTCATGAGATAATTAAATGTGTGCTTGCTAAGTTTTAAATTAATGTTTTATTTGACATACGGTTCGCATACTTTTCGCTTGGCTCAAGTAGAATCATGCATGGAGTTATTTTACTGAATAGAAAGAAGGAGCAGTGACACAAGAAGTTCATGCAGTCCAAAACAAATGGCAGCATTGAAGCTAATACAAAACTGGTTTTGCAGGATGACGAGTGATGCATGCATAGATCGTCATGAGCAGTGAGGCTGTTTGTTTCTCTAGATGTAACAGTGCCAATCCATGACCTGTGATTGGTTTAATTACTCTAGCCCAAGTAGTGAACATACATAATCTGCTCTCCATGTGCGCAGGAGTTGATGGTGATCATCTAAAGTGTTTTTTTTTTTTGACAAGTGATCATGTAAAGGTTGAACGCCGCCTGAGAAGGGTAAGAGGAGGAGCGAAGAGATTATTCTGGCACCAGAACCCCCTCAAAAGCAAGAACATAGTACTACAAAAATATCATGACCACAATTGCACACAAAAATCACAACTATTTACCACCACCCCTATAAGGTGCAAATCCATATGGAAATCTTGAAAGAAATCAAGTTAGTTCGGAAATGGTCAGCGCCTATGTTGGCGATTATTGAGAAAGTAGGGGAAATTTGGCCGAAACGCTTTCGCTGCCCTAAGGCCGCAGGATATGCAGAATTTACGTTCATGTGCAAGATCACTGGCTTAAGCATTATAGCATCTGTTCAAAATCAATTTCCCACCAATCCCAAATTTCTGGACAACAACATCAATCTGATCAATGCGATTTGTTAGCAAAAAGAATTTACAACTGTTTACATGATCTCAACCTACAACATTTGACAACCAATCATCACAGCTCTGAGATGACAATCGCAGTTCAAAATCAATTCCCCACCAATCCCAAATTTCTGGACAACAACATCAATCTGATCAATGCGATTTGTTAGCAAAACGAATTTACAACTGTTTACATGATCTCAACCTAC
>DXKC01002021.1:0-10695 GCA_031170775.1 Cymbopogon citratus
GGGCACATGATCCGATACCCGCTAACTGAGGTTGCTGCTCATTTGGCTCAAATGAACGTATCAGCCCAATAAACATACGAGCAAGCATACACAGAAAATTCCTAGGCCATACCACAACTCAAAATTAACAGAGTGACATTTCTATTAAAAATTACAAAACAGGACTATGAAAGTTGCACTTTTCAAATACTGCAAATACCACATGTTGTTACTGTGATTATATTGTATATATGTATATAAATACAAAATCTAGCTCATGAATGAGCCTGCTAATAGTACAATTAAAGTGTACCATTTTGCTATGCAATTATCAACAGTTGACTAAAAATTATCATAGGATGCAAATGCATGTTGGGAGGCAAAATCTTCGATATCCTTGAACATATCTGTAGCCATACCAGCAGGTTAGTAGTAAAAAATGTACCAGTCAATACATAGAAGCAACAGCTAAAGCCTATTAAGGATGAAAGCTAAATTCCAATTCAGCTAGTCATAAAAAAATCCAGTTCAACTCCACAGACTTAACCAATGAACCAATTAAGCAAAGCCATCATTCAATTAATAAATCAATTTAGATTTTCCTATTCTAGATTCTCACAATATGTGAACTAGTTTGATAGATCAGATTGCATCACACCAGTTTTGGTATTTCAATTCAGTTCGGCATGTGATGTGTGGCCAAAACGAGCACTTTTGCTAACAAGTAAATATGCCTAGAGAGCACTATCAGAACTAATGACATTCTTCTCGCCAAGGCAAAAAGGATTTAACTGCATACCTATGATACGGAATTCGAAACAAAAGACCAAGATGCAACCAAATTACCAGAACATGCATGTCCAACTCAGAGCTCCACCTTGGACTACAATGCAACCTACCCAGTTCAGAGTTCACCAATAGTGCCCCTGCAGCATCAGATTCAGTTAGACAGAGACTTCACATAAACTTCAAAGTAAAGAATATATCCTCTATTATAGAGACAGAAAGATACTAGATACTTCGAATCAAATCACTTAGAAAACCTGCATACATCCAGCAGTGTCAACCAGAACAATATCTGATTTGTTTCGGGTTGCTTCCTGAATGACCTCCCTGCTAGCTACAACTGGATCTTTCTCATAACCCTTCTCAAATATATGTATCTGCACACATTACCATCACATCAATTTTAGTGTACAAATAATACCCTTTGGGACAAAAGACACAGGATAACGTTATAACCAAAGAACATAGTTCAGTGCTACATCAGAGAAACTACTCAATGTGTATTTCTGATGGTCATTCTGAAAGAGCGTATGGGCAAGTTTTGCCAAAAGCAGTTACATAGGAATATGTGTGGTTAGCCAAAAAATTGTTGAACAAAAGAATTTTGGATATGAATAAACATTGTAGTTGTCTTTGTGCATGTGAGCCCAGAAACCCTAATGAGGAAAAAGCCCATAATGTAAAATGGTAGCCAAACTTGTCAAATAACCTGTCAAATAAACACCAACTTGGGAAACAAGGAAATCAACACACAACATATCAACAGATATTTTCGTGAGGAAGGGGTTAAATCCCCAGATCAGAGCTGGGACTTGTTTCTTGTGTTTTCCGGTTCTACATCCAACAAGGCCCAGCTCTTGTTCTACATCCAACATCATCTAACACAATCACAAGATAATCTTCTACATACAACCTACACTTCATCTAACACAAAAACAGAATACAAGAGACAATAACAATAGACAACATATCCAACATCCTTCATCTAAAACAATCTCAAGCTAATCTTCTATCTCCAGCCTACTTCATTTAACACAAACACAAATTACAAGAGGCAAATTACAATAGACAATTTTTTCTATAGGACAATAGACAAAATTTTCTCCCCAGAGCAGCACAATTACAAGCAAAGATAGGGAGGAGCAACACAAGAACAAATACAATAGAGAATTTTCTTATATAGAAGGACAATAGACAAAATTTTCTCCCGAGACCAGCACAATTACAAGCAAAAATGGGGAGGAGTAGCACAAGAACAAATACAATAGACAATTTTTTTTCTATGGAAGGACAATAGACAACATTTTCTACCTGGACAAGCAAAATTACAAATAAAGATGGGCCTCAGCTAAACATTAAATTCTAGTTATTGGGCACTGCTGCAAATACAAAAACCATCAATGCCCTGCCATCAGCTGGGTATATAACCCATTGTTGCAAAACAATAGATGGTTTATGTAAAAGGATCAGAGAGAGAAATGAGAGAAACAAAGAACAGAGAGAAGAATGACATGGTCGCCCATAAAGATATAGGACAATGCAAGAGGGAGCGACTCCTTGGCTACAAGTTCAAAAGTACCAAAAACTTCAAACAGTGAAACTGAATGAGTGCCAAAACCAGTCAGATCCGCAATGAAACGGCAACTTCCGTCAGGCGTCCATCGCATGATGGATGAGACAAAAAATCAGGTGCAGCCAAGAACAGAAACACACAAGTGACAGGTAGCCAGTAGGCAGTGAGCCCTCAATAAGTAACATTAGTTCGCATCATAGGCCCATTTTTAAAAAGTTTTACTCAATCAAACAAAAAAACAGATAACAGAGATACAATTATATTCTATGCAAGAAAAACATAAAGAATTTTTCATCAATCAAGCAAAAAAACAGAAAACAGAGATACAATTATTTTCTATGCAAGGAATATATAAAGATGTTTTACTCAACTAAACAAAAAAACAGAAGACAAAGATACAAACATTTTCTATGCAAGGAAAATATAAAGAAGTTTTCAACAATCAAGCAAAAAAAAAAACAGAGAACAGATTCACAATTATATTCTATGCAAGGAAAATATAGAGAAGATTTCCTGAAACAAGAACAACAACAGAAAACAAAGATACAATTATTTTCTATGCAAGGAAAATATAAACAAGTTTTCCTCAATCAAGCAAAACCACAAAAAACAGAGATAGAATTATTTTCTATGCAAGTAATATATAAATATGTTTTCATCAATCAAGCAAAATAACAGATAACAAAGATAAAATTATTTTCTATGCAAGGAATATATAAAGAAGTTTTCCTCAATCAAGCAAAATAACAGAAAACAGATATACAATTGTTTTCTATGCAAGGATAATATAAAGAAGTTTTCCTCAATAAAACAAGCAAAATAACAGAAAACAAAGATACAATTATTTTCTATACAAGAAAAATATAAACAAGTTTTCCTCAATCAAGCAAAAGAACAGATAACAGAGATAGATTTATTTTCTATACAAGGAATATATAAATATGTTTTCATCAATCAAGCAAAATAACATAGAACAAAGATACAATTATTTTCTATGCAAGGAATACATAAATAAGTTTTCCTCAATCAAGCAAAATAACAGAAAACAGAGATATAATTATTTTCTATGTAAGGATTATATAAAGAAGTTTTCCTCAATCAAACAAGCAAAATAACATATAACAAAGATACAATTATTTTCTATGCAAGGAATACATAAAAAAGTTTTCATCAATCAAGCAAAATAACAGACAACAGATACACATTAGGTGAAATTTTGTTTCACCTGTTACCAACAAGAGCTCATTCAATACTGATCAAGGTTGCATAAACACTCAGAATTGCACATCACGCAACTAATTCCTGACAAGGAATGGCATATATTTTCTACCACATAATTCAAAGCTATTCTCAGTTCTATCTAAAATGATTGCACATGTTTAGCACCATATTTGCAGATATTAGAGTATGCGATTTACTACTAATGAATGTGCAATTAAAAAAATTGAAGTATATGCAACACACAGGTTAAATATATGAGAGCCGCACATAGGTGAGAGGAAAAGTTCAAAGACAAAACCTGATCATCAGGTTATCTTTAGTCCAGGGTTCCCAAGTTTCTCTACAAACCAAGTTCAGTTTCTTCCACATTTGTCTCCAACATGTATAAAAAAAATAAGTCAGAGGTGAGCCTTCACCAAAATCACAGAAACAGATTATAAAAATCGCAAAAATATGAATTAATTCTAGAACTTTGGACTCAGCTTAGACAAGTTAATATTAAGTTCTCAAAGAAAATGCATACATTCACAGATCACAGACACCATGGTTAGTTTCAGCTGTGGTGATGTATATAAAACACAAAAGCAAAAAAACAATTTGGATGGACATGTACTTGCCTTAACAGAGAAATAGGCCCAAACATTTGGTAGTTAACAATGGGTAAGCACAGCCGGTGGATTACCAAAAAGAGTATTGTGTAGTTAAGTAAATTAAAACACCTCTGCCTATAAATGGAGTGACAACCATCACCAAGTAAGTTTAGTTATCACTCACATAATAATATTGAATCATTCAAACATGCCCAAAACTGTATGACTGTCATGAGAAGCAGTCAGTACCAAGCACAGAAAATATTCAGTTAACAGTAGCCAAAAAAACAAATGAGGGATTCAATTTGAAATACTTTCAGATCATAAGAAGCAGGAGTTCAGTTAAGCACAAATACTTTCAGATCATGGAAACAAAATGCCCACTGATTCAGGATAGTCATCACAACTAAGTCAATGGGACAATGAACACTGTAATGTGAAGACTGTATAATTAGCACAGGTGGAACACAAAGTAATAGGAGATCAGACAATTCTCTGATTAAGATATCCTATGCTGGAAAGGAACACAAACTTCACGAAGGTGGAACCATGACTTCAGCAAGAAGGAAAAAAGTCAAAAACTGAGGGTGCCATATGTGCTAGAGTCATGGCAAAAGAAAATAAGAGAGAGAACTCACAACAGTAACCACAAAAATACTCTCCAGGTTAATGGAAACGGTGGTGGTATTTTAGGCTTACGCCAGTGCTTCAGGAAAATAGGCTTCAGCTGTCTCTTGTGTGACTGCTTAATAATTCAAACAAAACAGATCATAGCACGCACTAAATTCCATCTGTTAGTTCAAACATGAGCAATATAGATAGCATAAGTTCAGTGAAAATTAAACCAAACCAAGTAGCAAATTAGCACAATCATGTAGGTCATTCCAGACGATATTTCTTTCAAACATTTAGACCATGATTTACTATATGAAATCAATGAAGGACAAGGAATAGCTCTATCCACTTCGACCAACAATCAAAGGAGCCTCCAAAACTAGTACTGTATACAAGATATGGATTACCTTGCTCTATCTGGATGGAGTAGCTCCACTACCGATGCTACAAAAGACCTGAAAAAATGAACGGACATGTGTTCAGAACATTATTGTTTAAACAACTTTGCTGGTCGTCCAAATGTATAGCAGCACATACATGTATTGTGAGTTGTGACAATACAGATGACAGTTTGTACAGATAGGGTTCGGAAATTTCTGAACTAACTTACACCTGCTCTAGAAATTGAGTTCTCATTTCTCATGAGCCACAACATCATGTGTGCACCACGACAGAAAATGTTTTTAAAAGATTAAGCAAGAAATTTTGTCCCAAAAACATAAGCAGGCAGATAAATGATTTTGCTGAGCAGTTACTCAACTTCTTAAACTTGACTCTTACATACTAACATAGCTCTAAAAACATTTACAAATGACTGATACAGAAAGTTGGTTCATGTCATTTTAGATTATTACTAAGCGTGTGTCCTAGCATATATAGTATTAAAGTCAACTAATCAGTTTAGCATTGAATTCTTGAATGTACCTGTACAAAGCATGAGTTTCACTTTTGTCCAGGAGAGATGGATGATCACATAAACAGAGAACCTAAAAAACCAACATGAGCTGGTAAGCAACTATGAACATTCCATCGGTAGTTGCATTGAATAAACAAAACACAAGGAACAGACGCTTACTTCTCTGAAACAAGTAACTATTTGTTGTCCAAACGATTGGGTCAATATTACAGTAGAGTATCTGCCATTAAAATAAATAGATGTAACAAACTCCACTGACCATCAGAACTAACCATCAGAAACAATAAGTGTTGAGATGCAGTTCATTAGTAGTAAGCCTTTTTACTTCGATCTTTTACCCATGGATAGATGGACGGACACTGAACTCCCAACAACTTTATTCATCAAAACTCCCAACAGTTACAGTTCGAACAGAACTGACGTACACAGAACTAATTAACATATACAAAACAGAGCAAGTCAGCGAGAGGGAAGGAGGGAGAGGTAGAGGGGTCGTTACGCGGTCGATCCACTGGTGCGACTCCTCAGTGAACTCGAAGATGGGTCCGGTGAGCAGCTCCTCCTTGATCGTCTTATAGATCTGTGCCATGGCCGCCCTGCCATTCCCGTCCGTCGCCATCGACTCCTGGCGACGCAGACGAGACTGGGCGCGGCGGCTAGGGCCGCGGCCACGACTGGGCCTGCACCAACAAGCTCCTCCATGGAGAGATCCACCGGAGGGTGGTCGTAGAGAAGGCCGAGCCAACCGCGGCCCGCGCGCCGCTGACCCTTGCCAGCCGCTGGAGCAGGCTGCGTGGATCTCCTCCAGCCAGCGGACTCAGGAGTTGGGCGTGCGGTGGTGGTAGGAGCAGCCAGAGGGGCGACGCGACTACATGGAGGGGCCGAAGGAGAGAAATGGCTAGGGCGAACTCACAAACGATGGCGAATCGCCGGCGGGGAGCATCTCCGCCTCAGTCACCGCCCACGGAGAGACGAGAGGGGCGAAATGGAATGGGGAAAGGGATAGGCGGGGCAGACAACTGACATATGGACCAGGCGGGGCAGAGAGCAAAGCTCGTGAAGGACACAGATTGCGCGAGGAAGAGATCGGACGCCCACAAAATTCGTGTGCTGCCCGGCAACAAAACACACGTGTGACAGATAGCAATTCTCAATCAAATTCCTATGAAATCATATGGTAGCTACAGTATTCCTTTGGATTTCCTACCATGCTTTCCATGAACCAAAGGCAATGAAAGGAATATTTCCTTAGAAATGCCAATGCCAATCCTATAAATTTCCTATGCCTGCCCTTTGAACCAAAGGAGCCCTTACTCTGGGGAAAAAAAATCCCGACCTTCTCACTTTTCCTGATCCAATCCCTTAAATTCCCCACCTCGATCGAGCACTGTTGCTTTGCTGACCTGCTATTCGCTGCCTGCTGACCACTTCACACCAGCAGCCCGAGCCACCGTCGCCGAGGGATGTCCACCGACGCCGTCGCTGTCTCTGTCCCACTCTCCGTTGAGCACGCCGTCTCCGTCCCATCCTCCTATGAGCACGCCATCTCCGTCCCCGTCGCCAGCGCCAGCAAGCCGGCCGCTGCCGCCACCGGCGTCGATCCGTCCATCCTGCTAGCGGTGCTGGCTTACGACGCCGCCATCGTCATTTGCATTGTGGCGGAGCTCGGCCGCGTGTCTTCGTGGAGCGTGGCGTCTCAGATGTGGTTTGCCCTCCCCATGATCTTCAACCTCCTTCTGTTACCCCTGTCCCTGACGGCGGTGTACACGAAGCGGTTCGACATGGCCGCTTTCTGTGCCATCTTGGCAGCGATTATGCTCACGGGACTCATGATCGTGGTCATCATGACACGATTCTACTGGGGCACTACGCTCGCCGCGCCCGTCGCCGGCGTAGTGATGACCCTGATGTTTGCCATGTGGTACGGCGTTTCAGCTGCTTGATTCGGAGTGGATAGTTTTCTTATTGAGCTCTGAGAGGAAGGAACAGTGGATGGTTGTTTAATGTCTGCATTGGTTAAGAACAGGGTCTGAGTTAGTGTGCTCAATTGAGTGGTTCATTGATGTATAGCTCTTACATATCTGCATTGGTTAATCGAGAGATCTGAGAGCAGAGTGAGTTAATGGATAGTTAGTGTTCTTATTGAGCTCTGAGGATGGTTGTTTAATGTCTGCATTGGTTAAGAACAGGGTCTGAGTTATTGTGCTCAATTAATTGATGTATAGCTCTAGCATGTGTTATATCTGCATTGGTTAATCGAGCTGAAAAGATTAGATGCTGGAATTTTACTCTTACCCACAAAGTATTAAGAAATTTACTGTTAACCACAAATTATTCATCAGAAATTACACGAGGCTTATATTCTCCTGCTGAGCAATTAGAGCAGTAGCAATATCAGTTCTGAACTGGCTGCTGTTGTGCTGGAGGGCCATGAGGCGGTTGCTGTCCAGCACCTGGTTGCGGTGATTGCTGAGATTTGTGCTGGTTGTGCTAGCGGCTGGGGCCGTGACGACGCCGTTGTCCGGGTCGCCGTCGACAAGGCAGCAGGCTCCCTCGTCATCGTCCCATGCCGCGCGGCAGTGGCCGTGACCGCGAGCGTGTTGGCCACCGCGGGGCTCGGCGGCGGGGCGCTGCTGGCGTGGTGGGCCGTCGCGTTCCGCGGAAAATGGCAACGGGCATAGAAAATCCGCGTACCCGCAGGCACCCGACCCGGCGGGCGCGGATACGGGCGCGAACTTGTGCCCGCGGGCACGGGTGCGGGCACAACAGTCAACCCGGTGGATACTTGATTGCGGGCAAAGAAATAACCTATCTGCACCCGCAAACCCGACAGACCCGCTCCATATACTGACGAGTAGACCCGTCACTCTACTCCCTGCCACCATCTCTCAAAAAATTAATTGAACAGCAGGACCACATCTCCATCTCACTGCTTTTCCTCTCTCCCTCACGTTGTCTCACTGCTTTTCCTCTCTCCCTCCTCACGTTGTCTCACTGCGCACACGAACAAAATCCTCCTCTTACTCTCAAATCTCACCTCCAAATCCATGAATCGGGTCATGCATGTCACATCACCGCATTCTCCATCTCAAGAGCTTTCCATTCTCCTGGGGCTCTCGCTAGAGTGAAGTATCGGAGGAGATCGGTCGTCCTCCATGGTTCTTCCTGCTTGACCTCTCCATCTCTGTGGGAAGAGCGTGCGGACCATGATGAAGAGCGCGACGCAGTACATACAGGAGGCAGCCTCGACGACGACGTAGGCCGTGGCAGCCCACCAGCAGCGGCGCGAGTCGCTGTACGCGACGGCGGCGGCGGCGGCGTGCCGGCGTGGTACCAGTGGGCCTTGTACGCAGCCTCTTCTTCATAGCTCGGTCTCGTTGCTCCGCTGGTCGTCCTCGTAGCTCGCTCCGTTCGGCAGTCCTCGTCGCTCACCCTGACTGGCCACCTTCCTCTTCGCTCATCTCAGCTGGCCGTCATCCTCGTCGCTCAGCCCAGCTAGCCGCCATCCAGTAGGCACACGGGCATGCCCGCGGGCAAGCCTTGCCCGCGGATAGCGGGCACGGGCACAGGTTGCTGCCCGTGGCGGGTGGCGGACGCGGATACGGGCACGAGATTTGTCTCACGGGCGCGGGCATGCGAAACCACTATCCGCGCGGATATTCCCCGTTGCCATCTTTTTAGTTCCGCCGCGCGAACGCGATGCTGTGGATGGTGCCCGCGGGGCTCGTCCTCCTCGGCACCTCGCTCGTTGCGTGGCTCTCCGTCCTCGCCTCCGGCTCGCCCTCCCCGTGCCCTGCTGACGATTTAGGCGCTGCACAGCTGATGAGCTAACTTACAGTACGGCCGAGCTTGCCATGGCGCACGATCGATCCTGGCAACTTTTTGACTTGTCGGTCAGTAAGTACACAGAAACTAGCACAAACTCCGCGCCAATGCGCGGGGCAGCAAGCTGTAACTAAGCCTGGTAATGGACAGCCCTAACCCTGCCCCAACCCTAAATACTTCAGGAGTGACTGGATCCTAATCCAACACATATTTTAATAGGTATAATCCAATCCGGCCCTATCCATTTTAAAGCTTATCCTGCTCCAACCCTGGCTCTGTTCAGATCCTCGGGCAGGATCCTTTTATAGTGTTTGGGCCAATTCATCTCGTCTGCGCTCACTGCTTGGTGGATTGTGATCCTTGGGCACAATCCTTTTAAAGCGTTTGGGCCAGTTCATAGTCTACGCTCACAGCTTGACGGATTGTTAGGGCCACCCGGCTGGCTCACTAGCAAATGTACATGTCACACTAACTATACTGTAGTGTCACACTAAAAATCCTTATCAGCACATTTTTTTAACTATAATGTAGTGTCACACTAGAAAGCAGCTGCTCCGAGATCAGAAAGCGGTGTGACACCACAGGCTCAGTCTAACTGCTAAAGCAAGATAATGAATAACAGGCTCAGTCTAACTACGAGAGGAAGAGGCTTGCAACTACAAGGCCCGGTTGAGGATCCTTGCATGATCCGTGGGCTGGCCCTCTCCTACGATCCATTCAACGATCCATTTATACAATTCGAATCAAGTTTCAATCCAGCCCATTTATAATAGAGTCCAATCCAAATCGATCCTTTTATGATTGAGTCCACAAAGAATCCGTAAAAACTGGCCCATGGATTAGGGCCTCCTTTCAGCCCTTGGATTTTGACGATCCATCACCAGGCCTAGCTATTACTCTTTAAAAGTGTAGAATACAGTAGGCGTTAGTATTGTTAAATATTGTGATTTCTGACGTCTAATCACTTTGTACAACATTTTGGTCACAAAAATACAATGTGGTTGTTCGAAATCACCGCTCATGCATGAAGGAAATGCAAGTTTTTTTTTTGTTGACAATATATTTGGAAATGAAAAGAGTTGGTTTGGTTGAATCGTGCCTTGGCTTCCTTGGATTGTATCACGTGCCTCCTTGTGTTGGTTCAAGTAAGAAATCCTGATGATTGTGAAACCTAACGTGAGATGCAGCTG